>APFE030676178.1:215812-308667 GCA_000404065.3 Pinus taeda | reverse complement strand
GGCTTGAACTGGTCGAACCTTTGCAAGACCAGCCTTGCAAATCCCGACGGCCTCCCATGGCGGATGAGAAGAAAGATGAGGGGGCAAGAGATCCTATCAAAATCTTGCTCGAAGAAGCCATCGAGTGACAAAGGAACGCAATGATGGACAAATTTGCGCAGATCCTTCAGCGACTACCCAAAGGTGACGCATCGACTTCCAGCAGCTACTCTGGAAATGTCACCCCCTTCAAGGTACAAGTTAATTTTGAAATCCCCATATTCTAGGGTCAAATAGACGCAGATGTTGTAGATAAATGGTTAAATCTGCTAGATGGGTATTTTTCTGTTCATGAATTTTCAAGTCAGGAAAAGATTGTTTTCGCTCTTCTCAAAGTAGCTCCCCACGTCAAGGACTGGTGGGAAACCTACTGCGAGCAGAAGGATGAAAGTACAAGCTCACTGTTTTCATCCGCACCCACTTGGAATGACTTTCAGGATGCCATTAAGGAGCAGTACTACCCTGTCAAAAGCTATGACGACAAATACATCAAAATGACCACACTGCGGCAGGGACAAGACCAAGATGTGCCGGAGTTCACAAACATTTTTCATACCCTTCGCACACAATTGGGTATCAAATATTCTGAGTTGCATCTGGTACTCAAATACCGCAACTACCTACACAAATACATCCAGGAAGAGATTGAGTTCTTGAACATCTCCTCACTTGGCACAGCATACCGATACGCTGTCAAAATCGAGCAAAAGTTCAAACAGAAGAAGCGAGACTTTGGATCTGCAAATCCGAAGCCCAAAGGACAGAGCCAAGGCGGGGTGACCCAAGACAGCTCGTCAAAGCCGCAAGAAAAGAACAACACCATGAAACCGAAGAAGGACACAGGAAAGTGGTGTGAGTTCCACAATAGTCCCACTCATAACACAAGTGAGTGTCGGACCAAGCAGTCATTGGTGGCCGAGTTGAAGGCTTCCAAATCAGATGCATGTTCCGACCCTGAACCAGAACCCGACAAGGGGAATGGAAAAGGGAAGCAGATCATTGATGCAGATCCCAGCGCCACTGTTGCTACTGCCAAGATCCAAAAAAATGAGCCCCAAGAGCTAGAGGAGGGGGAATGTCTTTTCCACTCACAGATGTGGGTGAAGGGTTCGCCGCTACAATTCATTGTTGACAGTGGCAACCAAAAGAACCTTATTTCAGCAGAGGTCGTGAAGCGGTTGGGCCTATCGACTACACCACACCCACAACCATACAGTATCGGGTGTCTTCATGAAGGACGAGATCTCAAAGTTCGCCAGCAGCGTCGCCTTCCCTACAGCATCAAACCATTCACAGACGAGGTATTGTGTGATGTTACACCTTTGGACATTTGTGATGTATTATTAGGCCAACCATACTTGTGGAGGCGACATGCTGTGTATGAGTCAAGGTCTCGTGCTGTCATTGTTTCTTTGAATAATTCATTATACAAGATACCGGAGGTAGCCCCACCTACCGCCACATCTTTGATCACTGCTAAGAAAGGCAGCAAGCTCATATCACAGACCAGGAAATTCATCTGTATGGTGCACTCCCAAAGTAAGGGGAAGATCATTGCTACATCCATGACCCCCACAAAGGGTTCCTCCATGCAGCAGCAGCAAAGGGATAAAATCATGACAGAACACAGGAACAACTTCTCCCCACCCGCGGGGGTACCACACAAGTTTCAGGTGGGCGACAAAGTCTGGTTGCATCGACAGAAAGAACGCCTTACCAAAACCCATCAGAGGCTCTGACCACTCGGACATGGTCCTTACACTAGTACCAAGGCTATGGGCAACAATGCTTTGAAGCATAGCATTCCTCCATTCCTTCGCTTGCACCGAGTGTTCAATGCGGACCGTCGTCGACCATGCTTTCCACCATTATTGGACACATCAGAGATTGCAGGACAAGTTCAGCAGATGGAGGAACTCAACGCAATGGGGACCATTACTTCCTAAGGGGGGAGGAATGTCAGGATGTTGGTGGCCATCCCACCCTATCCCATTTGGACCCCCGCAACTGTCTCTTTCAGTTTTTCAGTTTCCTAATTGTAGTTATGCACAACTACTATTTTCGCAAGTTTTTACGGCTGTCCTGAACTTCCGGAAGCCGTTTTGAGCCCTAAACGACGTTTTGGGGAATATGGGGTAACATGGGTCCATGAATGGACGATGTTGCCCATTCCAAACAATGATAGGCTGGATAGATTCTTTTTTAATGGGCTATTGTACGCGTCAAGGAGGATCGTATGCCAAAGTTACGAACCTCGGGAAAATTGATGTACCAATTACCCTCAAAACTGGGTTGCCCAACCCAACTTATGATGGCTGTCTCATTCCAATCTAGGAGTAGAGTTTTGAATGTGAAGGGTGTTTTCCATTTGTTTTCTCAATAAATAATAGGCCCTTTTAGCCTTACAGTTTTGATAACACGAGTGATCAGGAATCAGTGTCGAGAGGCATGTAGTCCACACATCTCTTCTCAGAGATGAAGCTACCATCGCCCTAGCTGTTATTTCCAATTCTGGTTGTAAGCATATTTCAGGTTGTTTCTTAATGAAATGAAGCATATTCCATTGCTCTTGTGCTTAACGTTTATGGTTATCTCGTGTTTTATGATGGCCATATTGCATTCCTGTTAAATTCTGACAGGGCATCATCAACCTTTCCCTATTCTCAATTTTCAACCAAAGCTTTCCATTTCTTGAAAGTATCAAATACATCAGATTTATTTCGAATGCAATAAATCCAGGGTTTTTTGGTTGCATCATCAATAAAAGTAACATAATAATGAGAGCCACCAAGAGATGATACCTGAGTAGGTCCTCATACATCTGTATGCACAAGCTCTAATTTTTTGCTCTTCTTTTCTTTCCCAACTCCAAGGAATCTGACTCTCTTATGTTCTCCATAAACACATTTCTCACAAAATTTTAAATCAACATGCTTCAAACCTAGCAAAACATTTCTTGAGTGAAGAATCTGCATCCCCTTCTCACTCATGTGCCCGAGCCTATGATGCCACAATGTTGTATATTCTCCTGTAGAGGTTAAAACATTAACAGAATTAGAAATACCATTGCATAAGTACAATGTACCAATGTTTTCTCCTTTCGTTATTACCAGGGATCCTTTAGTGACCTTCCAAGTTTTATCTGTGAAAGTAGTTATGCAACCTTCACCTCCCATCTTCCCTATTGAAATCAGATTTTTCTTCAAATCTGGAACATGCCTGACCTCCTTCAATAGCCATTGATTTCCATTCTCCTGTTTTATGAAAACTATACCCATTCCAACAATTTTACAGGGTTTATCATCACCCAATCGAACCTGCCCAAAATATCCTTGAACATAATCATGAAAATGTTTCCAATCAGTTGTGGCATGGAATGAGGCCCCTGAATCTACCACCTAGGCATCAATAACATTTTCTAATGAAAGAACCAAATCATCTTGCAAGACATCACCTGTTACATTCACTTCATGATTGTTTTCATGTTGCGCATCTCCTTCTTTTCCCTTCTGAGACTTGCAGTCTTTCTTCAGGTGTCCTTTCTTCCCTCATTTCCAGCATAATATTCCCAATCTGGACTTGGATCTGCTTTTTATTGACTTGCTGCGATATCCATAGCTCTTTCCTCTTTCCATTTTTCTTCCCCTAGTCTCTGCAGTCAAAGAATTACCTGATGTCTCACCAGAGATTTTCCATCACATTTCCTCGCTAAGGATTGCACCGACAACATCATCAAACTTTAAAGTACTATATCCAGAGACAGAGTTACTAATGGTCATAACTAAACCATTCCAACTTTCTTAAAATGAGCATAGAAATAACAGAGCCCTAACTTCATCATCAAAATTTACTCCTACAGAACTTAACTGACTTGTAACTGTATTAAAATCATTTAAATGGTCTGCAACAAATCTACCTTCTGACATCTTGATATTAAGTAAATGCTTCATAAGAAATACCTTATTTGAGGCCGAGGGTTTTTCATATAGTTTAGCCAATGCAGACATTAAACCCTTTGTTGTTGTTTCCTTCAAAATATTAAATGCTACCAATGCCGTTAGGCACAACCATATTGTTCCAAGTGCCTTTCTGTCTAGAATATCATACTCAGTGTCTATCATACTCGTGAGGTTCTCTATATTTTTGCTCAATGGTAGGTACAGATCCCTCTAATACAGATTATCTTCCATCTGCATCTTCCATAGTTGGTAGTTTTGGCCGTTGAATTTTTCGACCCTAAACATACCATCCTCCGCCATTGCTCCCATTGAAACCAACAACCCTTCTCTCCTGTGAGTTTATCAGCCAATTGGCAAGTGAGGGAATTTCTCCCTCAGTTTCTCATTTTAATCCATTGGGTATTACTTGGATGCATTCCTTTGAAACCAGTATGAAGGTAATCCATGTCTCCCCATCATGAAGTCTTGGTCGTGATGTCCTCAGATAGACTGTCCAAGTATTCAAGTGCAAAATATTATACTGTAGGAACTTGGCCAGCCTCTTTAGTGTCCATGATCAAAGGAGGATCATAGAGCTTCAAATTTTAATCATTCACTGTTGAGTACATCTGCATGTACGATGGAAAATCGAGACAAAAATCATTATCTCCAATCTTCTCTATTATGGTGAATGGGCCATATTGGATTGGTCTCAACTTCTTTCTCCCCCTTTCATTCTATATTTGTTGATGTGGAGACACACTTTGTCTCCAACCTAGAATTGGTGATCGACTCTGTGCTTGTCATGTCGATATTTGTATTGAGCTTGACATTTCTCCAACTACTTATGCATTGCTTGGTGAATCATCTGAATTCCCTAAATGAACTTTCATGCTTTGTCCCTATCATCTTTCCCCTTAGAATATTTATCTCTCCCAAATACCATGTCTAAGGTATCCTTTGTAAAATATCCAAATCATGTCTCGAATGGTGAGCTCGCAGTGGATGAATGCATTTCCCAATTGTATGCATGTCATACATAGGGAATTTTCCCATCCCGAAACTAAGGATGCTTGCCACAATAACCTCAAAGTAAGTGTATCACTATGCTCTTGACAACCTCCTTTTTTCCATCGATCTGCAAATGAAATGTTGTGCTCCTCTTCAACTTGGTTTCCATCATTCTCCACAAACTCATCCAAAATTCTCCAAGAAAGCAAGAGTATTGATCAGTCACAAGGGACATGGGTAACCCATAGTGGACCCATACAAATTGGAAGCAGAGATGAGTAATCTTCTCTACAATGGGCTTCTTTTTGAAAGGCATTAAGACACACATTTTTCTAAAATAATCCACAACGACATAAAAATAGTCATGACCTTTCCTAGACAAAGGAAAACCACCTACAAAATCCATTGACACACTTTCCCATGGATGAATCGAAACATGGAGTGGTGTGTAGAGCCTCGATTTTCTATTAGTGGGCTTTCTAACTGAAGATAACACACATCCCTTTAAATATCAAGTCACAAAATTTTTCATGTGAGGTCGATAACACAACCTATGCAAATGACACAACATTTTCCCTGCACCAAAATAACCTAACACAAGAGAGTTATGTGCCTCTCTGATTACATGTATTCTCTCATTGGTGGGGATACAAAGTTTGCTAAGGTGGTATAACAACTTTCCCTACAAATGGTAATTATCTGCATGTGATCCATGAGTCAACTTTGCATAAATCTCCTTAAAATCATCATCATCAACATACTATTCAGCAAAACTTTCAAAATATAGAATCATTTTGAAAAACTATAGATCCAAAAATAGGAGGGTGAGAAAGCATATCAGCCACTTTATTGTTGGTTTCCTTCTTGTATTTTCTTACCAAGCAAAACTATTAGAGGAATCCCATCCATCTTAAATGACATGCTTGTCAAAGTTTGGTCTGTGACTAAAGATACTGCAAGGCCTAGTGATCTGTGTGAATGATGGTATCCTTGCCGATCAAATAGTGTTTCCAATTCTTCAAGATTTGAACTAAGGCATACAACTCCTTGTCATATGTGGGATAGTTCATAACATCTTGGGAGAATGTCTCTCAATGTTAACATACAGGTTTCCTTTGTTTCATCAATATTTCTCTCATGGCATATCCAATGGAATATGTCTCAATCTCAAAAGGATGTTGGAGGTTAGGTAAGGCTAAAACTAGTGTAGTGTTGATCTTCTCTTTCAGTGTATCAAAGGCTCTCTACTAATTTCCTCCCCACTGAAAGGTTTGCTTCACACTCGTCAATGCATGTAAGGGGGATGCAATGATGAAACAGTTTCCAATGAACCTTATCCAGTATTGTACTGCACCCAAAAATCTATGAACCTATATAATATTGGTGGGCTTAAGCCAGTTTACAACCACATCAATTTTATAAGGATATATTTTTAATTTCCACCTTCAATAATGTGACCCAAGTAAACCAAAGAGGTTTTACCAAATTCACACTTAGACATTTTGACATAAAACGTTTCTTCTCGCAAAACATCAAGCACATTTTAACAAGACTCACATGATTATCCCATGTCCTATGGAAACCAAGAATTTCATCAAGATACAAAAGTACAAAATCATCAAGAAAAAGTTTGAAAATAACATTGATCACCCTCAAGAATGTGATCGGAGCATTGTATAGTCTAAATGGAATCACCAGTTGTTCAAACAACTCATGTTTCATCTTGAATGTAGTCTTCCATACATCCTATTTTGTAATCCTAACATGATGATAGCCATTACGCAAGTCTATTTTTGTGAAATAGATAACATTGTTCAATTGATATAACGAATCCTCAATGAGATGGAGAGGGTATTGATTCTTCACCATTATTTTAGTGAGTGCTCTATATTCCACACACATCCTCCTTATGCCATCTTTTTTTGGCACCAACATGATGGGTAAGCCACATGGAAAACAACTTGGCATTATGAGCCCTTTGTTCAACAATTCCTGTACCTGCTTCTTTATATCCTCCATCTCAATGGATGACAACCTGTACATACCAATGTTGGTTAAAGGAGCATCCTACTGCAAGTGAATCTCATGTTGTATCTTATGCTTTGGAGGCAACCCACTTGGTTCCTGGAAAATCCCATCATAGTTAGAAACAATTTCATACAATTCAGTAGTGGGATCAAAACCTTCAAAAGCTTCAGATGCCTCTCCATATTTTTCTCTCACAACCATGAGCATGCACCCTTTGCTAGAATTGATCAATCTCTTCATCTGACCTACACTTAAAAGACTCGCACTGATTTTTTCGTGATGAGCTCTAATAATGTACTCCACCTCATCTTTTGTGAGATGATACTTGTTTTCATGGATAAAGAAAAAAAAAATCTTGTCATAAAAATATGGACTTCCCAATAAAATACAATAGATATCAAAGGGTACAACATCAAGATCAATCTCATCTACTAGTTTGGATGTAATAAAAAATCTAGCTCTACACTTCTTTTTTACATGCCATTTGGTTTTATCACACACCCAACCAAGAGGGTAGGGTTTCAGATGACAGTTGGTCTCTAATCTTAACTTTTTAACCAAGGATTCTGAAATCAAATTTTCTTGTGAGCCTTGATCAAACAAGTTTTCCACTTTAGTATGTTTCATTATGACTCTAATGTGGAACAATAGAATCCTTTTTTGTTCATTAACATGAGACTCATCTACCCAGATGCGGGTGTTAGCACCACGTACCCATGACAAGACAGCCCAGGACGGCAGCTGGCCAGCGAACCAGCAGGTCAAGGCGGCTTAGAGGAGATAAGCAGCGGGCATTTAAGGCCCTGAGTAATGGTGAACAGAGACGGGGAGTTATGGCGCTGCGCAGGGGTGTTAATGCGCAGAGAGAATATTGGTTTGGGTTAAAGGACCGCGCGAGCAGCATAAAAGAAATGAACCTGGATGTCGTCGGCACTAAGGTGCGCTTCAGATGGCTCATTAGAGGGAGTACCAGGGAAGAGCGCAGAGCTTGGAAGCCTCCCCGGGTCAGGTCTCTGAATGCTGGTTTCGGTTATGGTCTGGTGAGAGGATCCCTTAGGTCAACCTCTGCTCCTTTTAGATTTCCTTTGTGGCTCTTTACAGTTATCTCCACTTCCTTTCAGTTCAATTTATGATTCGGAACCTGGCATAGAAGCTTGGTGCTGCCTATCTCCAATTGGCCTCCCCGCACCTATAATCTGTGTTTGCTCAGCCAGCACTCTCAATTGACAATGCCACGCCTACGAGGCACCCCCAGACGCGGCAGTCACACTGGCTCCAGGGGTGGTTCTTGTAGTAGAGGCGACTCTGTCCCGCACAATGTCAATCCGTTAACCTCTGTTCTGCCCTCCTCACCGCCCTTTGAAAATTCTGGCCCATCCATAGCCCCTGTATCGCCCACCTCTCCGCCCTCGAACAGTTATGACATTTCCCTGAACAGTTCCTTCCACTCAGCACGTTTTCAGTTCAGGAGTCGGCTTAACAAGCCGCTCATTTCAGCTTTAGTGACTGTGATTTTTGAGGAAGAAGAAGAGCAGATCAGCTCCGACAATCCATCCATGGATCCGTCAAACACCCAGGTGCCTAGCAATAGTCCAGGTAGCCCATCGGGGGCAGTTCTCAATGACCCGGAAAAGAAGAACACAGAGAGCCAGCCCCCATCTACTCAGGAGCCCGTTACTGATAGCGAGCCAACGCGTTTTATAGGAAACATCCTCCATCTGGTTCTCCCGCCAAGCAGAAGTGCGACGGATGTTGAGGACAATGTAATGGTTGAATGGGTCAATCTAACCCCCGATAAGGAATTCGGCTTGCCTCCGTAGGATTAAGTTCGCCAGGCCTTCCAGTGCGCTTCACGAAGATAAGCATTTTTGTCATGTCTATGTCCAGGTGTTTTCTTAGTTATGTCTGTGTCCAGGTGTTTGTTTGTTTAGTATTTTCTGGGTCCAGGTGTTTGTATGAGACGCTCACAATGAATATGTCCAGGTGTTTGTATGAGACGCTCACAATGAATATGTCCAGGTGTTTGTGTGAGAAGTTCACAAGGAATATGCAAGCAGTATTTTTGTAACTTTTTGTAACAGTTTTAAGACAGATCCATTATTTTTGTAAATGCCAGACAGCAATATGCTGGCAAGAGTTTTTGACAGAGGGCAAGTTGCTACCCCCTCAGAGGTTAAACCCTCTATGTAAATAATTTTCCCTTTTTATTTAATAGAATAGTCTTTATCGAGAAAAAAAAACATGAGACTCATCTAAATAACTTGTACTTTCATGTAATTCACAACTTTCATTAGCATGAAGAGAAAGAGTATCTTATATGCCCACTATTGTGATCTATGTTGTTGGAAATAATACTGAGAGGGTTGGTGAATCAGTATTATCAAATCAATAATTAAATTTTAAAAACTAATTTGTATATGCTACCTCAGTTTAGTGAACTAGTGTGTATACGCAGTTGTACTCAATGCAACCAATCTATATGCAGAGATCTTTTGATTTACCCAAATTATCATGAACTGAACTTTAACCAGTATATCCGAAATTCGTTAGACTGTGTAGTAAAAACAGAATAAAGCATCACACATAAGAAACACACATGAACACCAAGATATAAGGTGGAAATTCCAATGTGGGTGAAAACCACCTGTTGCAATCATCTAGCTTCTTTTAATAATAAGAAAATTTTGCTTACAATTTTTGTACTAATGCAGTCTTATACTAGTACATAAGCTTCTACCTATAGAAGGCTACAACCTTCTCTCATTCTCCAGCTTCTACTAGAAGCGAGCTACAACCCCCTAGCTCTTGTACTAGCTGATATGTTTACTAGTACGTAGGTTTCGGCCTACAGAAGGCTACAACCTTCTATTTTCTTCCAGGGACCACGTTTCATAAATTTTCAGACTGAATCCATCAACAACATCATTCAATCATCAAATATATCTACATCAACCAATCTCCTTTTGAACCAACCACAACCGAATCAAACAATCACTCCATCAATCTGATCATTCAAAATGTTGTCACC
Organism: Pinus taeda; assembly: GCA_000404065.3. NCBI lineage: Eukaryota > Viridiplantae > Streptophyta > Pinopsida > Pinales > Pinaceae > Pinus > Pinus taeda. Next base: position 298,623 of record APFE030676178.1, on the reverse strand, counting down.
AGAATACAGTAAACAGAACCCAAGCCAAAACCCAGAACACTACAATAGTAAATAGAAGAAACTAAAACATATTTTATAAGGTATATGCTACTTCCATGTGCCAAACCTACGTGCATATGCACATTCCTTAAAGTGAACCAATGTACAAACCTACAAATCAAATTTATGATGTATATGCTGCTTTGATATGAAGAAACAACGTGTATATGCTCCCTTTCTAAAGTGAACCTGTGTACATATCTGTAAATGATGATTTAAAAATTACAATTATTCCAAACTTCAGTCATACCCAGATCATCATATTTACAGACTACAACATGCACCAGTTATTCAGATACATAATCAAACCATATAAAGATAATTCACTTCAAGCCTTGAGATCTGATACATCATTAGATCTTATCCTTCATCATGCACTAAGGTTCATCCTTGGTTCAGATCAAGCATAGCACCATAAGCCAATAACCTGCATATTAGATCTCAAACTTCATAAGATATTCGATACTTGCACACTCTGGCCTAATGATCTTCTCCTCCTTTTATAGTTTGTAGGCCTTTCTCGATACCATGGACCAAAACCACTTAGGAGCAATACCTTGGACCAAATACCTGGGGTCACTACCTCAGACCCGATACCTTGGACCAATACCATGGATCAAAATACCATGGACCAAATACTGTGGACCAAAACCTTTTTTTTCCAAGGTATGCATGCTTTTCCTTTTGTGAAAGTGTGTGTGTACGTATACATGACTTGTATACAGTGAACTTGCATGTATACATGTCTTGGCCAATGGTGAACCTCCGTATACCTCTCTTTGTTAATTCTGTGAAATTTGATCTGTAACTCTGTGTTGTTAACCTGTTGTAATGTGATCTGTCATCTAAGTGAGTTGCCATCAAGGATAAGACATGTGTCATAATGCCAACAATCTCCCCCTTTGGACTTGAAGGGAACACCAAGTCATTCTCCCGCTTTGTCATCAAGGGAAAAGGGTCATGGTCCCCCTGATTACATGCTGAATTCTTTGATATGCTGAAGTGTGTTGATTGAGCTCCCATGATCGAGTCCATACTCCCCCTGAGCACAAGTAAGGTCTGCCAAAAAGATAACATGGATTTATACATACATCAGCAATGACCTTCCTATCACCAAAGACACATTCATACATCCATCTCCCAATCAAATGGGGATATACCAAATTTGACTCATCCACCCAACCAAGTGGGGATATACCAATTATTTATACATGACCAAAAAACAAGAAACATTACATCGTCCATCCCATGCATAGTGGGGTTATAAATTAGGTCTTTTTATGACATTTATATTAAAAGATATAGATGACATATATAACAGAGACCAAATATCTTAAAAAAGACCATGATAATCATCAACAACTACCATCAGTAGCATCTGTCAATAGCATCCAGACCAACAACCTGTATATGTTCATCATTAGTACCCAAAATATCATCAACCATGTTCTCCCCCTTAACTTGTTCCACCTATTCACTACCAAATCTGATCATTGCATATGTTAGTAAGAGATATCAAAGCATCATCATCAATCAGATATACATTAGATTATCAACAACTTTATGAGGACCAAGAGATTTCCATATGTTATTAGCAGATTGTAACCATCATCAAACAAAACAAATAATTGGTAAAACCACAACAGATCCCTTCCTTTTTTTCTGAGTCTGGCCCATTACTTTTCTTTAAAACCAACATATACGCGTTTGTGCCCACAGAAACCCGTGTATGTATGCGACTACACTTTATGAAACATGCATATAACCACCTTTCTCTGAAGAAAATAGGTTTTAACAGTGCAGCAACTACTCCCAGCTTTTGCCTGAGATATTCAAATGTATCTCTAGGCAGTGGTTTAGTGAATATATCAGCAACATGTTCTTTGGAGGGAACATACTCCAATTTGACCTTTTGTTCAAGCACTTGGTCATGTAGAAAATGATATTGATGGGTATGTGCTTGGTCTTGGATTGCATGATTGGATTCTTTGAAATACTGATGGCACTTGTATTATCACATAGAATGGAGATGGGTGGAGTACATGTGATCTGAATGTCTTGCAAGGTTTGCATCATCCAAAGTAGTTGTGTGTAGCAAGATGCAGCAGCCACATATTATGCTTCAGCTGTAGATAATGCAATTGAACTTTTTTTCTTGCTAAACCAAGACACTAACCTGGAACCCATATAGAATGCACCACCACTAGTGCTTTTTCTGTCATCAACACTTCCTGCCCAATTTGCATATGTATATGCATGAAGTGTAAGATATGTATCTATGGGATACCATAAACCAAAGTTCTACATTCCTTGAAGATATTTGAAAATAATTTTGACTGCCTGAAGGTGTGATTCCTTTGGATTTGCTTGGAATCTTGCAACTATTCCCACTGCATGCATGATGTTCGGTCGGGTACCTATTAGATAAAGTAGACTGCCAATCATGGATTTGTAAGTTGGTTGATGTACTATTATTGATTCATCATTTGAGCTAAGACCACAACCTATTACCATTGGGATACATACTGGTTTAGAATATTCCATGCCATAATTTTTTAGGATTTGTTTGAGATATTTGGTTTGTGAGAGAAAAATAAAATATCTATTTTGTTGAACTTGCAGACCAAGAAAATAGGTAAGCTCACCAAGCAAGGACATTTCAAACTATTGTTACATTACTGAAGAAAAATTTTGACTCGTGGATTCTTCATTGCTACCAAAAATGATATAATCAACATACAGAACAATTATTAGCAATTTATCAGTGTCCATCTTTATATATAGATTGCTATCTGCTGACCCCTTTGAAAAACCTTGTTGGTGGAGATATTTGTCAAGACGGTAATACCATGCCCTTGGAGCCTATTTTAGACCATAGAGAGCCTTTCTGAGTTTTCATACATGTTTTGCATCATTTCCAAGAATGAATCCTTCTAGTTTTTCAATATAGACTTCTTCTTCTAAGTCTCCATTAAGAAAGGCAGATTTTACATCCATTTGATATACTTTGAATTTCTAAAAACTAGAAAGAGCTAGAAACATTCTTATGGCTTCAAGTCTAGCAACAGGTGCAAAAGTTTCTTCAAAATCTATACCTTCTTGTTGAGCATATCCTTTACAAACAAGTATGGCCCTGTTTCTAATAGCTTATCCATTTTCACTCAACTTGCTTTTGAATATCCGTTTAGTTCCTATGATATTCTTATGATGAGGTTTAGGAACTAATTCCCAAGTATTATTCTTTTCAATTTGCTCAAGTTCTTCATTCATGGCCTTGACCCAACATTCATCTCTACATGCTTCATTTACATTTTGAGGTTCAGTGGAAGATAGTAATGTTAGATAGCATGAGGCTTTGACAATAGTTCTTCTTGTCTGCACACCTGCCCCTTTTTCCCCTAAAATCTGAGTTTCTAGATGATTTTTCTGAACATACCTAGACGGAGTCTTTTCTTCTATCATTATCTCTTCCTCTGGTGCTTCATTGGTTTCTTCTTCAGAATCAGTGTGATTTGATGTGGGAAAATGATCCTCGTCTTCTTCATTGTCATAATCTTTGGTTTTTATCTGTTTTGGATTTTTGCATGCTTCATCAACTACAACATCAATACTTTCAATAATTTTCCCAAGTCTTTTATTATAACATTTATGTACTTTACTTCAGGAAGAGTAGCCAAGAAGAATACCTTCATCTACTCTAGGTTCAAACTTACCAAGCTTTTCATCAATCCTTTTCATGTAACATTTTCTTCCAAAAACTTTGAAGTATTTTATATTAGGAGTCTTACCATACCAAATTTCATGTGGAGTTTGAGTGTTGTTTACCTGAACATTTGCTTGGTTGAGAATAGTGACGGTGGCAAATGCAACATCACCCCAGAAGGTTACAGGAGTTCCAGATTCATCTAGCATAGCACAAGCCATTTGTTGAACAGTTATGTTCATTCTTTCTACCACTCCATTTTTCTGAGGAGTCCTTTCAGTGGAGAACTGCCCTTTTATTCCATGTTGTTCACAAAAGTCAAAGAATTCATCGGAGGTCAATTCCCCTCCACGATCAGATTTGAGGCATTTGATTTTGTGATGTGATTCATTTTCAACCAAAGCTTTGAAGGCTTCGAACTTTTCAAATGCTTCATATTTATGCTTTAGATGACCTATCTAACACATTCTGGAAAAATCATCAATGAACAATACAAAGTATTCTTCTCCACGAGGTGACTTTTTCCTTAATGGTCCACATAAATCAGTGTGAACAAGTTCAAGAGGCTTACTAGCTGACCCTTCCTTTTCGATGAATCGAGATCTAGTTTGCTTACCGAATTGACATGATTTTCATATAGTATTTTCAGGAATGTTGATATCTGGAAGATCACAAACAACCTAGAATCTGCATGCTTTTCTTATTTAAGAAAAGCTTAGATGTCCCAACCTTTTGTGCCATAGCAAGTTTTCATCATTTTTTCTTATATAGCACTTTTGTTGTCCTCCCTTGAGTATGTATAGGTTGTTTGGAGTTCTTGTACCTTTAATCACGGTTTCTCATGTATCAAGCTCACGAACAACACATCCATTTGATCAAAACACTAGTTCATTTCCTTGATCACACATTTGACTCACACTCAACAAGTTATTCTTTAAGCATACATAACATTCATAGCTTGAACATTTTCTTTCAAAAAAATAGAGCCTTTACCTTTTATGACAGCAGGAGTGTCATTTCCAAATGAGACACTCTTTTCCTTTTCTAAGGCATTGTATGAGTGTAGTTTCTCTTTGTCACCTGTCATGTGTTTTGAGCATCCATTGTCGATGTACCACTGCTTTTTCTTGTCCTTCTACATACGAGTCTATACCACATCTTTCTATTTGCAATTCTTTCTTTCTCCGTTTTTTGGGATTTAATGGATTTTGCTCCTTTTGAGATATTTGTCGAAATTTACTCCTGCATTCAGATTCTTCATGGCCAAAGTTGTTACAAATTAAGCATTCTATTTCATTTTCAAGAAGAGAAAAGTTATTATATGAACTTTTCTTGATCCCTGTCATATTCCTTCAATTTTATGCTTCTCTAGTCATAATAGTTTTGTAAGCAACACATTGAGTAGCTTTGTGTCCTAAATTATAACATGAGAAACATTGGCCATTAAAGAAGTTCTTGCGATTATCAAATCTACTGACCTGTTGATTGTAGTCTCTTTTGATATTTATCTTTGAAGAAAATTGAGTACGATGTACCTAAGGTTGATTGTGGCTTTTGTTCATCCTTGAAGTAAATTGAGTCTGATTCACTTGGTGATCTGCTTTATGCCTTTTCTGACAATTGTCAAACTGTTCACTTCTCTTTGTTGCATCAAGATATATTTTAGTGGAGGTTACGGCTTTTGTGATTGAGATGTCTCTTCATTATATCCAAGACATGTCTTTATCAAAGGAGAGAATTGCACATTGATAATTTCATTTAAGGTTTCTAATCCCTTAGCAAATCTAAGATTGAGAGCTTTTGTTTTCTCAAGATCCATTCTTAGACCCACAATTTCACATTCTAGATTTTCATTGTGTTTTTCTCTTTTAGCAAGTTGGTATGTCAAGGTATCTATAATCATATTATTTTCTTCTAAACAAATTTTGAGTTTAGAGACTTCTTCATAAAGGTCATCTTCATCTAAAGCATCCAAGAAATCATCATCTTCATAAGCCATCATAATTATATAGTCATTACTATTTTCATCTTCATCACTATTTGATAAACCATCGCTATCTTCATGAGTATAGTATATCTTTTTACTTACGTTTTGTTTTCTATTCCATTTTTCAGATCCCTTCTCTTTATCATATTTATCTTTACGAGGACATTTGGTAGCATAATTATCGACTCTACCATAGGCAAAACATTTGAAAGGTAGTTTACCTCTAAATCTTCTAGAACCCCATTGAAGTTTCTTGACAAAGTTTGCTTCTTCTTCTTCTTCTTCAATATGTCCTAATTCATTGAGTTCTTAGTTTCCTTTTTCTGAAGCTTTAAATGTGACTTCTCTCATATCTGATGGACCTCCTTTTCTCATATCAAAGGCAGTTAAGATTCTGTGAAGCTATGTCATAGTAGTAGTCTGTAGGTCCTTCTTTTCTTCTATGGGAGTTACTTTTGATTCAAATTTAGCTAATAAGGATCTTAAAACTTTTCAACTAAGGTAACTTCCTTTATCTCTTTAGCCATATTCTTCATGCAATTAACAATCTCATCAATATGTAAGAAATAACTAGCTATACTTTCATCGTTGTGCATTTTGAGAGTTTCATATTGAATTCTAAAAATTTGCAGTTTAGCACATTTTACCTGAGAGTCTGCTTCATAGCTTAGAACAATTTTGTGCTATATTTCTTGGCTGATTTGAGCTGCATAACTTTGACAAACTTTGATTGTGATAGACTTCCCAATAATTTATTGACAACCTTGGCATTGGTTTCATATTGATTTTTACCTGATGTATCTGTAGTATTTGTTGATGGAAATGTATATCCTCCTTCCATGATTTCCCAGACATTTGTTCCAAGAGATTGAAGATAGGTTGTTATTCTTACCTTCCAATAAACAAAGTTTCTCCCATCAAAGATTGGTATTCTGATGGATGCCCTTCTTTCTTGATTACTCATGATGATGGATCTTCCTTCAAGTGATCAAGCTTCTTCTGAAGGACGTACTCTGATACCAATTGTTGGAAATAACACTGAAAGGGGGGGTGAATCAGTATTACCAAATCAATAATTTAATTCTCAAAACTGATTTGTATACGCTACTTTAGCTTAGTGAACTAGCATATATACACAATTGTACTTAATGAAACCGGCATATATCCAGAGATATTTTGATTTACCCAAATTATCATGAATTGAACTTTAACCAGTATATTAAGAATTCATTAGACAGTGCAGTAAAAATAGAATAAAGCATCACACATAAGCAACACACATGAACACCAAGATATAAAGTTGAAACCCAATGTGGGTGAAAACCACCTACTGCAATCATCTCTGTCTTCTTTTAATAATGAGAAAATCTTGTTTACAATTTTTGTACTGGTGCAGTCTTATACTAGTACGCAAGCTTCTACCTAGAGAAGGTTACAACCTTCTCTTGTTCTCCAGCTTCTACTGGAAGGGAGCTACAACCCCCTAGCTCTTGTACTAGCTGACATGTTTACTAGTACATAGGTGCCAACCTACAAAAGGCTATACAACCTTATCTTTTCTTCTAGGGACCACGTTTCATAAATTTTCAAATTGGGTCCATCAACAACATCATTCAATCATCAAATATATCTACATCAACCAATCTCATTTTGAACCAACCAAAACCAAATCAAACAATCACTCCATCAATCTGATCATTCAGAATGATGTCACCAAAATACAATAGCCAGAACCTAGAACACTGCAACAGCAAATAGAAGCAACTAACATATTTTATAAGGTATACACTACTTCCATGTGTCGAACTTGCATGCATATGTGCTTTCCTCAAAGAAAACCAGCATACAGATCTTCAAATCAAATTTATGATGTATACACTGATTTGATATGCATAAACAGCGTGTATACACTCCTTTTCTAAAGTGAACCTACGTACACATCTATAAATGACGATTTAAACATTACAATTATTCCAGACTTTAGTCATACCAAGATCATCATATTTACAGACTACAACATGTGTCAGTTATTCAGATACATAATCAAACAATATAAAGATAATTCACTTCAAGCCTTGAGATCCTGATACATCATTAGATCTTATCCTTCATCACATGTTAAGGTTCATCCTTGGTTCAGATCAAGCATAGCACCATAAGCCAATAACTTGCATATCAAATCTCACACTTCATCAGATATTTGATACTTGCACACTATGGCCTAATGATCTTCTCCTCCTTTTATAGTTTGTAGGCCTTTCTTAATACCATGAATGAAAACCACTTAGACCCAATACCTTGGACCAAATACTTAGGTTCAATACCTAGGACCTGATACCTTGGACCAATACCATGGATCAAAATACCATGGACGGAATACTTCGGACTAAAAACTTAGTTTTCCAAGGTATACGCACTTTTCCTTTTGTGAAAGTGCGTGTGTACATATATGCAACTTATATACAGTGAACCTACGTGTATACGCATCTTGTCCAATGGTGAACCTCTATATACCTCTCTTTCTTCATTCTATGAAGTCTAATCTGTAACTCTGTGTTGTTAGCCTATTGTACTGTGATCCATCATTTGAGTGAGTTGCCATCAAGGACAACACGTGTCATAATGCCAACATATGTCTCATCACCGGAATCGGATCCAAGATCCTACTACATGGTTACCATCGTCGTTTGCATGATCATCCCACTAAACCTCTTTAGTGTCAACTCTGGATGCAACTTCCAATAATGTTCATCATCATGGCCTTCTTGCTTGCAATGTACACAAGATGGATTTCATCCTTCTACCTTCTTGGTTGTAGCTACCTTCTTATCATTTCCCTTTACTTTTCCTTTAAACTTGTCATTATGAGGTTTCAAACATGATTTCTTTGGTTGCTCTTCTTTATCATTCTTGCCCCTGATTTCAAGGTGAATGGCCTCCACACTAGCTGCATCAATAGTAGTGGGATCAAATAATAACAAAGAATTCCAACTGTAAATATTTAAAGCACCAATATACTTTGTTATAGTTTCAGGTGAATCAATTGAAATGACCAAGTTTAAAGCTTATTTTCTAAATTCTTCTGTGAAGCTTTGTACATTTTTTCCCTTTTCTTGCCTTAAATATTGTTATTCCATTAAATCCTTTTGTCAATAACCCAAATGATAAAAATGATATTTTAATGCAAAAACAAAATTGGACCAAGAATAAAGGATATTAACAAATGTTTTGATGCCTCTCTGCAACTTACTCTCCCACCATATGAGAGTGATGCCACTGATCCAAAGAGATGTTAATTGGATATTGACCTCATATTCCTCGATCTGTTAGATTCAACAATAAAACTAAATCTTTCTAATCCAATTGTTTAGTTTCTCTGCATTACATTCTCCATTATATGTGGGCAAAAAAACTTCACATCTAGCTTTAAAAATGGCTTATCAAATGTATTCCTATGATTCTTGTTAGAATGATGAAAAGAAGAAGAAGAAGAATTGTCATTAGAGGATGGAGAGGGTAGTTCAGGAGGCTCTCCCATTCCACCTTCATGATTTATTGATGCATGGTCATCTCATTCTTTCTTCTCAGCCTTGATTGTCTTCTTATATTTTGCAAACATCTTGTCAACTTTCTCTACCATAGTGAAGAATATCTTGTGATAATTTCTCTCTTCCTCCATTTGAGCTTCCTCATATGCCATGTTTTGTCATGGTGCATGCTTCTCTTCGGGATCAAAGGATTTGAGTTTTCCTTTACCTCGTCGAAGCTTTTTCCTTATTAGCATTCACTCATGCAACTCACTTTGAGAAGACTTTCTCTAACACCAAACTTGATCCAGATCCTTTAACTTCAAGGATGCATACAAAATTGTATATAAAAGAGAATGTAACAAAGTAACTTAGACATATGAAAAATAAGTGGAAATCATAAATAAAGAATGACTTCAAAGGCATAAAAACGATTTGATAAAGGAGTTCACCAAATGTGGGCTACATCTCTAGGCCTTACTCAATGTGGGGAGACCTTCTTTCATTAAATTGAATCAAAAATGAATTACAATCAACTTTACATAAATGATCCTTATACCTCCAATTTATGTCAAGGATGAAAAATGTACATCTCAGATGCAGAAACAGTCATCACCATGGATTCATGGTATGAAATCGAGTCTAAAAACTATAAACTTGACCATATTATGATAAAGTGACCTTTAGAGGTCGAAGGAATATTTAGATTCACTCAAATTTCCCTACAATAATATTCTCCCAAGATTCCTTTAGAATCTTTCTCAATTTTTTTGTCCGCTTAGCCACCATTCTGTCTTGGGTTCTCTTAATTCCACTTGAAAAATGCATCCTTGGCCCTTGGTTCTGTCATTCCCTCTCCTTTCGAATGAAATGCTTAGGTTTTTATAAGTTTATGAGGGCCGATGTACCAACATTGGCCGAACGGCCCATTGGTTGACAGTATTATGTTAAGGTGCATGTCTACTGGCAGGTTTCAGGCTCCAACCCTATGGAACCCTTGTTTTGCTATGACATTATATTTATGGTGCATTGTGATTTTTTTTAGTAGCAAGGCCACCAGCATTGTGGGCTAGGTAGGTTCAAACCCCATTGGCCCCATTTGGTATGTGATCATTACATATAGGTTGGGAAGGGTCCTGAATCAAAGCGGCGGGCACCAACCAATCTGTTTAATTTAATACTATTGTCATTGGACCATTGTGAAGTGGCAGCCCACCACCCTATATATATATATATATATATATATATATATATATATATATATATTATATAGCACCAAGGGTTAGCTCAACTGGTCGAGTCCCCATTGTTAGGTGCCTCACCGATTGGGAGGTGACAAGGGTCAATTCTCCTCAACACCCTTGGGGTTAGGCCCTTCTAGTTTGGATGGCAGGCTTTAAAAGATTCCCTTCGGGGTTGATTAGCCTAGATTTTCCCATGCATGTAACGGCCACCTAATGTTGTTGAACCACATAATCATACAAAAACTAAAATAAATATATATATATATATATATATATATATATATATATATATATATATATATATATATATAACATAGTAGTCTAAATTTTGGTAGTGGTTTTTAAGGGTTACTACAAAAATTAAAGAGGTGACAAATTCAACCTTTCCAATCATTGTTTTCCATGTGTTATCCCTTCACTAAATTGTTTCCTCATTAGTGACTACCACTTCACCTAGTTTGACCAGAACTTTGACCTGCTATATCTTGAGCATATGAAATCGGATTTGAGTGTTATTCACATCATTAGAATCAGAGCAATGAGCACTATGATCTAGTCCTAGTTTCACTTACATCTAATGATTTTTATTTTCTTAGTTTTCTCAAGATCATTTCTATTTCTGGAGCCACCTAGATCAATTACCCCCACTTTACCATGGATATTATTATATTCTACAAATTTTTTGTTACAACGCCATGGGCCAATAGAATGGCTCATCAATACCACCTACCCAAACGCCAACCTTGATTTCAACTATATATATATATATATATATATATATATAATATATTATATTTGTGTGCATGTGTGGAGAGACACTCTCTTTCCTAAGCCCCAAAGGATAGCTCACTTGGTCAAGTTCTTGTTGCTAAGTACCTCGCATATCGAGAGGTCATAGTGTCAAATATCCTTGGTGCACTTGGTCTTAGGCCTTTCTATTTTGGTTTGTGGGTAGATCTGTTCATGTTGATCTACCTAGTTTTTCCCGTGCATGTAGCAACCACTCAATGTCCATGAACCACCATAAAATAAAATTAAAAAAAAATATATATATAATCTCCTTCCTAGTATGGAAGAGATATTTTAATGTCATATTATATTATGTAATATAAACATTTTGACTTGGTCAAATTACATAAAAATAAAAACAAAAGTAAAAATATATATATATTTAATTATACTATGAACTAGAACATTTGGCTTTGTGAAATTACATAAAATAAATAATAAATTAAAAGAATAAAATTATAAAAATTATTTATTATTAATAATTAAAACATCATACATCCATCTTAACTCTAGATATATCAAGCTCTTAGAGGGACCAAATCTCCTAAGGTGAAAACATTTCCTCAAGTTATGTACTAAAAAAAGAGGCTTTCACCTTAAGATATTTGATCCTTCTCGTTTCTTGATAAATCCGAAGTTAAGGTGGATATAGCTTGGTCATATAATAGAGGTTTGTAGTTCATAGAGAGGGGTTCTAATTTCGTGATAGAAGGAGAAATTTTACAATGTTGTAGAAGAATCTTCTTGAGAGAAATTGGAAGCTTAATAGACCACATCATAAGAGAGATGTTGAATATTATATAGGCTCATGTTGTCATGATTTTATTTAAATATTTTGTACTCTGAAAACCCATGACCGTATCTTCAATTGGGTGCATGGTTTTCCTAGTTTGATGACTAACTAATGGCTTATCAAAACTATCTTCAATTTTGATTCAATCTTGGTTCTATGTAAATCTATGGTGCATGGTTTTTCATTGTTGTTAATTCCATGGAAAGCTAAAATTTCATGGCTGATTTGATCAAAATCAAAATTAAATAATGAATTCAAGTATATATGTATGCTATCACTGATAACTATTTAACATCTTGATGACATGTATGTATTTACTCTAATTATTGTTGCATCACAAGAACTATTTTTGTGATATTATATTATCTATGATCTTGAATTTGATTTATGTTAACTGAATCTAAGAATGTTTATGTAAGGTGCTAGTCATTACTTATTAAATAACCACATATGCACATGTGTTTCAATTATTTCAAATCATATGAATTATTTCTGTGATTTTCTAGCCCGTGTTTATATTAGATTCAAATCCCTCTCTTGATCGAGATAGATTATATTTATTTCGAATCTTTGCGCTTTAACATAAAATTGTATTTTCATTTAGGAGATGATATTAAAAATCTCCATTTTTGGAGTAAAGCATCTAGATTAAAACTAGGCCCGTCTACCAATAGGAGTGATTACACCAAATAGAAATGGTATAATTGGAGTGTTGACTAGGTGACCTCCCTAATGTTGACATGTTCATTTTTTCCCATCAAGACCACTATAATTGGTTTTCTAAAACACAAGGTGGGATATTGGCTTTTAAGGTTGAGTCTAGTACTCAAGACAATCCCACCGACATTGCTTTTGACATTCTCGATAGCTTCAACCCTTTGCAGAACTAATGATAGGGCTCCATGTTTAGTGTACCATAGATTTATTCCTTTTTCTTGCCTAGTTTTTATAAGTCTATTGTGTTAGAAGCCAAGGATGGTTTTTGTTTCTTGACAAACTTATCTATCTATCTATCTATCTATCTATATATATATATATATATATATCTATATATATATATATATATATATATATATATATATATATATATATATATATATATATATATATATATTATTGATTTTTAGATAGAATGGTAGGTATTGATAAACCTTATTGACTCACTTAAAGCATAGCCTTAGTAAAGATAGATTTATATGTTATATCAACATAGTTTTTCCATTTATAAAGAGTATTGCAATGCATTATCATACAATGTAACTACTTCAATTTTAAGTGGTTTCCTAATTTGCATCATTTCCATAGGCAACGGTTGCACTTCCTATTAGACATATTTGGGCACTGCAACCCCAATCACATATGTCGAGAAACCAAGGGCTTCTAAGTCCCTAAAAGTGTTGTTTAATACCCTAAAGGAGCAAGGTTAGCTTATTACATCATCTCCTAGAAGTTCTCCATGAAAAACTACTCAGAACTGGTCAAAACTGGACCATCTCACTTGCTCCATGGTCAAGGTGCGATGCATCGCACCTACTACACACGAGAGGTGTGATGCATACTGAAAAGTCCTTCTATAGGGTGCGATGAGCGAGAATAGACAAATGGAAGAGACAGCTTGCTAAGTGGATGATCAAGGAATCTTCTAGAAACTTCTCATATGACACTTGACTCTCAAAATTCACCCAAGGATGAGTAAGAGATCAATGAAATCTCTAAGTGGAACCAAGAACTATCAGTGGAATGACACTAATCAAAACCCCAGAGCTGACTCACACCTCTGTAAATATCTATATATGGATCCCTCATCCTAGAGATCTAGGGGGTAAAAGGCTGGAATTTTGTATCTTGTAAGGAAGTGTTGTTGGTTTCCTGGTGGAACATCATAGTTTTGGGTGATATAAGCTTTGAATGAGGTGAAGAAGGGCTTTCATGCTGGGAGGATGACACTGGGTCAGTTCAATGGGTTGTAATCCTCTCTTCTATTCTTTATATCAATAAAGTTGTTCAATTTTTCCTCCACATTCTTGTATGTTTGATGATATATACATTTGTGTGGTCAATATATATCTGGTCCTATATTGGTTATGATTGTATAATCTCTGTACTTTGAAGGTATTATGTTTCTTTTACTTTACAGGTACTCTTTGAAGCGGGTAAGCAAGGAAGTAGTAGCAAAGATCTATCAGAGGGGAGAAGGAAAAAGTAAGCAACCAAGCAAAGGATCGAGGTTGGTATTCTTTGCTCCTCTCCTATCTACTTCTCATAAAGGAAAATGAAAGTAGCTTTAGTTTGTTTGTTTCTAAGATAGCTACCCATATTAGTGGGACTAGCAGCTCTGCATAGACACTAGATTTCCAGATAACACTTCCTTAGTTATCTTTCTATCAATCAACAAACTTTTGCTTTCTTGAGGCTTCTATATGGGGAAAAGAAGATTGAGAATTATAATGTCTTCTCCTCTCTCAAGGATATTAAATGTATGGTTCATAACTCTATCTACTTTTGTCTCAACAATCTTGATTCTCACTTGGAAAAGGTGGAATTAGCTATGATTTCAAAATCTTTCTCAAGTGACCTCACAGACCCCCCTTGATGTAGGACCATCCCTCCACTCCCTGTTCCATCATCAAAAATTTTGTAAATATCTTGTAGTTGGTTTGTTTATGTGTCCCTCGAGGAACAACTAGGCATGCTTGCTTGTTTTATTGTTGCATAGACATGTCCCTTTTGTGGGACTGGCATTATGTTTGAAAATATTCCCTTCTAGAAAATGTATTTTTGTCGATTGTGGGAAGGTTGTTGATAACGACATGTATGTCTTCAGTAACGAGATTATTCTTATTTTGTATTGTGTATATATGTGACTCGAAAGGCCTCATGGCTGCAAGGGTACACCAAAAGGAGAATACTGAATAATTTTATTATTCCTAAAAGGTTTTGTTGCTATTCTCATTTTACTACCAATTTCTCACTTGAAATATATATGTGGTTCCTATCCTCTCGATTGGGAAGGATGGTGCTAGAGTGTTGGTCATGAGGTGAATTTGTAAAGGAAAGAATCAATATTTTATTTTTATATGTTGCGAATAATTTAATATATCCTTGAATTTATATTTAGTTGTGGGGATAAAGACGAGTTTGGAAACTCCAATTCTTAGAAGGAAATTCTATGTTTATTTAATCACGGCAAGGAAAAGGTGTATTGGGTGTCTCATCCCTTACTATTCTTCAATAAGAGCTGAGTCTCAAAAGCTCGACCAATCACCCCAAAATTCTAATTAAGGAGGAAGGAAATTTTTTGTTGTGGATGAAAGGATATTCATAACAGAGGAATCGAGATGAGCATATAGTTTGTGATTTATTTATGTGAGTCTCACTATGGTGGTAGTTGGTAGTTGGTTCTATTCTATTTTTTTTTCTATTGTTGCAATTGCATCCCGACTCCCAAACTTATGTTTGGTCACGTCATAGGTCAATATCTTAATTACAATTTTAATGTAAAGTTCATGTGGAAGAGAACCAATACCATATTTGAGTCATGACATAGTGGGAAGAGACCCTACATTGGGAGAGTGGAACAAATGCCTTGACCCCATCCTATTGTGCAGTTTGACTCCTCACTAGTTGTGGGAATTGTGTGCACTTAGATTTTCACACAACCACTAAAATTAAGGTTTGTATTTAAGTTTTGAAGTGATTCCACTTGGGAGATTCCATATGGAAGTACGAGATAAATACATAGTGGATGGGTTATCATTAGTGTAGTGAATTCGAAAAAGAAAATATACCTTGTTGTTGTGTTATTTTGTGGTATCATAGCATGCTCTAAGCTATGAAAAGAGTCTCTAACAATAAAAAGAAATTAACACACTACTAAAAGTGTGTAGCTAACTTGGAAACCAAAGGTGGAGGCCGAAGAAGGGCTGAGATGGATGATGACTAGAGATTAGAGCTGAGGCATCTCCAGGAAAGAATGAAGGTTGTGGAAACTAGCCAGAAAGAAGACCTTGTTATATGAGACATCGGTGAGAGTGATGTTATGATTTATGAGGAAGACGTGGAAACAATGCA
The DNA here is from genome assembly GCA_000404065.3 of Pinus taeda. Classification (NCBI taxonomy): domain Eukaryota; kingdom Viridiplantae; phylum Streptophyta; class Pinopsida; order Pinales; family Pinaceae; genus Pinus; species Pinus taeda. Next base: position 282,470 of record APFE030676178.1, on the reverse strand, counting down.
AGGAAGAGAGGAACAATATGAGAAATTGATTAAACTAGTCACCAAGGTCAAGACCAAATGAAAAATTGAAGTGTTGATATATGAGGGAAATCTAAATGTGGAATATTTGTTGGATTGGTTAAGAACTCTCAATAAATATTTTGACTGTGAGGATGTTGAGGAGGACCCAAAGGTCAAATATGTTGTGGCCAGAGTGAGAGGAGATGTAGCATTATGGTGTGATGAGTTGCAAGTAGGCTGGAGAAGAAACTGAAAGAAAAATATTAAAATTTGTGATAAGATGATGGCTAAATTCAAGAGAAAATTTATGCCAAAGGATAACCAGTTGAATATGCTCAGGAAGCTCCAATATTTGAGGAAAAAGTTGATGACAGTGAAAGAGTATACAAAGGAGTTTTATAAGTCGAGTATAAGAGTAGGCCACATCGAAGAAGATGTGGAGAAGGCGGCCAAATCATAAATGGAGTGAGGTTTGAGATTCAGGATGAAATCAACCTCTTACCCTTGAAGTCTATGGAGGATGTCTATTAGGAAGCACTAAAGGTAGAAGAAAATTTGGTTAGGAAGAAAAGCCAACACAACAAAGGAAGTAGTCTAGCTAGAGGGAAAGGAACTTCCAATAGGGGAAGAGCCTAGACTCCAAGAGAAGAAGCAAGGAGCTCAAGAATTTAATATTTAAGGAGAGGAGATTCAAGGGTCATAATATTTATTCCAAGAGATAGAGGCAAAGACAGGGAAGTTAGATATTATATATGTGGAAAGGCATACCAGCTATCATGGAACTATCCTGAAAATAAATCATTAGAATAGAGAGGAGTACATGTTGCAGAAGTTATGGATGAGACATAAAAAATAGAAGTAAATGAGGAAACCCCTATGTTGGATGAATCTCTAATGCCGAAGAGGTTTCTAATGAAAGGAGAGAAGGTGAAGCAAGAGACATCATAGTGAATGAATTTAATTATAACAGTTTGTAAATATAAATAAAATGGTTGCAAAGTAATTAAAGATAGTGGCAACACTAGAAAATTTGTTTATGTGGAAATGGTGGAGAAATTAGGAAAATAGTGGCATGTCCAAATCCTTATCAAGTGACATGGATGCAAAGGGACATCAGATTTTTCTCAATGAGAAGAACAAGGTTGAATTCCAAATTGGATGCTACAAGGATGAGGTGTTGTGCGATATCATGCCTATGGATGATTGGCATGTCTTATTAGGAAGTTCATGGCAGCATGTCAGGGATTTTATTCACGATAGGAGAAAGAACACATACTCTTTCGATAAGGAAAACTTTTTGTTATGATTGGGGGAGAAAGGATCCAAAGAGGATGTAGGTTCAAGTATATTAATGATGACTAGGAAGGATTTGCTACAACAAATCAAGCAAGAAGAGGAGGTGTAATTCAATGTAATTGGTAAGCCTTGAACTTTCCTTACACACAAACCTAAATTGTTTACCTACTGAAATTCAATCATTATTAGATGAATCTACTAATATTATCGTGGATGAGTTACCCAATGCCTTGCCTCCTATAAGGAGTGTTAGCCATCATATAGATTTAATTCCAAGACCTAGTCTACCTAACAAGGTAGCTTATAGAATGACCTTTAAGGAAAATGAGGAGATCAAAAAGCAAGTCGAAGATTTGTTGGACAAAGGGTTGATTAGAGAGAGTTTGAGCCCGTACTGTGCTAGTTTTCTTGAGTCCAAAAAAAATGGGGGTTGGAGAATGTGCATTGAATCCAAAGCTACTAACAAGATAAATATAAGGTATAGGTTTCCTTTACCCCGCATGGATGATATAATGGATTGTCTCAATGGTTCCAAATATTTTTATTAAAGGGATTTAAAGAGATGGCATCACCAAATTCGTATGAGGGAAGGGGGTCATTGGAAGAAAACATTAAAACCCAATGATGTCTTGTATGAATGGTTGGTTATGCCTTTTAACTTGAATAATGCACCCAACACTTTTATGAGTCTCATGAATGAGGTTCTCAAAACATTTATTGCTGATTTTTTGATTTTTTATCTGGATCATATCCTTGTGTAAAACAGACAAGTAAAAACACCCTAGGTTTTTAAAGCTATTATTAAACAAGTTGCAGTAGAAAAAAACTCTCATAAATTTTAAAAAGTGTTATTTTCTTAAGACACGGGTGGTTTATCTAGGATTTGTAATTTCTACTAAAGGGATGAAAATGGACCTTAGGAAGGTAAAATCCATTAAGTATTGGCCTTCCCCAAACATCATACATGAGCTAAGAAGCTTTCATGAATTGGCCATCTTTTACATAAATTTTGTTTTAAATTGCAGCCACATTTGTGCACCAATGGTAGAGACAATTAATAAGGAAAACAAATGGGTGCGATGATGGGAAGATTTTTTTTTTCCTACATAGTAACCAAGTGGAGTATTCTATCCTACCCAACTATGACTGGCATTGCAGTAAGTACTTTTATGTATGCATGCTTGGCTGAAGTGCGAGAAGAGCACACGATTTCCATTGCCTTCGTGTAGGTACCGTACCTTAAGGCTTTAGACATAGTTGGCCTAAGGATAATTACTGAGAAATCCATATTATTTTTTCCTAATTTCCAAAATCCTTTTAGGTATAGTTTGATTCTAGTGGAAAAAAAATTGGAGCTATCCTTAGCCAAGATGATAAACTGGTTTCATATTTTAGCGAGAAATTGAATGAGGCCAAGAAAAATTATTCTACTTATGACAAGGAATTTTATGTAGTAAATTAGTCTCTTAATAAGAAGATACATTACCTTATGCCTAAATAGATCATCATGTATGCATACAACCATGCATTGCATTTTATCAGCAAAGAAGACAATTTGAATCAAAACAATGCAAAATGGATGGAGTACATTGTCTTTTGTTTTAAAGTATATAAATGGAAGTACCAACAAAGTTACTAATGGTTTGAACATGAGATGTTTAATTTTTCCTATGTTCCAAGTTACTAATACGAGATATGAGCATCTTAAAGAATTGTATAAGGGGGATTCAAATTTTAAAGAGATATACAAAGCTTGTGAAAACCCTGCGATTAGAGATCAAAGCCCATGGATTGAATATTTGGTGGAGGATGGATTTTTGTTCAAGGGAAACAATCTATTTATCCCAAGAGGATCAACGAGGGATAATTTGTTAAAAGAGAAACATAGTGGGGGACTTGTTGGTCATTTCAACCATGACAAAACCTATGCACATTTAAGTTCATTTTATTATTGGTCGGGTCTGAGGATAAATGTCAAGAGGCTTGTGGATAGGTGAAGAATTTGTCAACATGATAAAGGGAGACAACAAAATGAAGGACTATACCAAACACTACCCATACCAAGTAGGCCTTGGGAAGCCATCCATATGCATTTTGTGCTAGGTTTTCCAAGAACTCGGAGGAGTCATGATTCAGTTTTTGTTGTAGTCAACATGTTTTCCAAAATGGTGCACATCATACCATGTTCCAAAAACAATTATGCTTCCCATATTGAACAAAAAATTTTTATGGGAAGTAGTGAGACTACATTGACTGCCTAGGAGCATTTTCTTAGACTGTGACACCAAGTTTGTTAGACATTTACGCAGAACTTTGTGGAAGAAATCAGGTACAAACTTAACCTACAACTCAGCTTATCATGCCAAACAAATGGGTAGACTGAAGTGGTGAATAGAAATATGGGAAATTTCTGAAGGTGTATTGTTCAAGAGAATAATAAGCAATGGGATCAATTTATCCAACAAGCTGAATTTTCCTATAATGATTCTCCTAATAGGAGCACAGGAAAAATTCCATTTTATATTTTGTATGGCATGCATGCTAGAGGTATTTCTAAACTTGGAAATTTTGGGAAAGGAGAAGATTGAAGTGCAGATGTAGAGGAGTTCACTACATTAATGCAGATGATGTACGAGCAAGTTAAAGAGAAGCTATAGGAAATAAATCTTAAATATAAGCAAAGGGATGATCTAAAGTGAAGGGAGGTCAATATTGAAGTTGGGAATATTGTCTTAGTTCATTTAAGGATAGAAAGGTTCCCAAAGGGTGATCATAATAAGCTGAAGTTGACGAAGATTGGTCCCTGCAAATTCCTCAGGAAGTTTTCACCGAATGCTTATGAGACTGAACTACCCCTGGAAATAGGAATTTTCCCTATATATAATGTTATCAATTTGTACACTTATCAGGAACCTGAAGTAGAAACAAAAAATGAAGAATATTTGATTTAGTGGGAGATACAGTTACCTACATCTCATATGTTATAGATGGAATTGATTCTCCAGCAAAATTTCATTAAAAGAACCACAAAATTTTTTATGAGTATTTGGTCAAGTGGAACGGTCTTCCAGCTAAAGAAGTAGATTGGATGGATGAATCAAAGATCCTGAAGCATGGAAGAATTTTTACATATATCATAGACAAAATTCGAGGAAACCTTTTGTTCTGAGAAGTTTGATGCAAGAGAATCCCTTCACTCCGTGTTTTGTCATCAAATATTTTGTAAAGATATCATAGTTGACTTGCTTATGTATCCTTGGAGGGACAAATAGGCATGTTTATTTGGTTTGCTATAACATAAATGTGTCTCTTTGTGGGATAGTTTTTATGTTTGTAAATATTCCCTTCTACAAAATGTCTTGTTGTTGATTGTGGAAAGGTTTTTGTTGGTAGCATGCCTATCTTTGTGCATGAGGTTATTCTTACATTTTATGTTATATATATGTGACTCGAAAGGCCTCACGGATGTGAGGGAAGACCAAGAGAAGGATATTGAATAATTGTATTATCCCTAAAAGGTTTTGTTGCTATTCTTGTTTTTATGCTAAATTCTCACTTGAATTATCATTGTGGATCCTATCTTCTCAATTTGGAAGGAAAACACCAGAATGTTCGACATGAGGTGACATTATAAAGGAATAAATGAATATTTTCCTTTTTTATGTTGGGAGTAATTTAATTTATGCTTGAATTTTTTTTTAGTCATGGGGATAAAGACGAGTTTGGAAAATCTAATTTCTTGGAAGGAAATTCTATGTTGATTTAATCATACCAAGGTAAAGGTGTATTGGGTGGCTCAGCCCTTACTGGTCTTGGAGAAAAGGTGAGTCCCAGAAGCTTAACCAATCATACTCAAATTCTAGTTAAGGAGGAATGAAAATTTTTGTTGTTGAGGAAAGGGTCTTCATAAAAGAGGAATCAATGAGCATGTAGTCCCATTGTAGCACTAGACAGAAGTCATCTCTGTTCTTTATTTCTCTGTGGTTGCAATCACATCCCAACTACCGACCTTATCTATGGTCCCATTTGAGGTTAGGCTCTTGATTAAAATTTTGAGGTAAATTTCACGTGGCAGAGAATCTCACCAAGGTTGGAATTTGGATCTCTCTTTAACCGCCATACAATTTTTTTTTTGATGTTTTGGGTCCTTATGCTTCCTGTCAAGAAAAGTTATGTTCAAAATATGTCCCTTCAAGAGTGATGTTCTCATAATAAATTAACCCTTCACCAATAAATGTTTCATTAAAAAATTACCCTTCAATAACATAATTATGTTAGAAAATTTCATATATTAATCGTAAGGAAAAAAACCAAAATTTGAAAAAACTCAATTGTGGAGGTTTCAACAAAAGGTGTTAAACATTTGAAATTTTCTTCTTGAAAGTATATAATCAATCCTAGGTAAAATACTTGATGGTTATCCATTTCATATATTTCAATTATCATTGAAAACCAAAATTTTATATTATGCCATGTGAATATTTAGTTCCTTAATAATACTAAGTTCCATGCATATTTGAAGATAATTTTTGACATTATATAATATAAAGATTGATACAAAATATAAATATATGACACCCTAAAAAGGCATAAGAACATAGCACCGACACCAACCATCTAATAAGAGAAAGGAATTTGGAAACAAATTATTAGTTGGTACATATACATACTATTCTGAATGATGGTTTACACAAAAATCTAATTACACCAAACTAATGTCACAATTTACAAGTTTCTAAATTTCATTGCTCCAATGATAATGAATGTAAAGAAATGCCTCAAGTTGCATGAAAGTTATGCATTAAAGCCAAAGAAAGAGGGGAATCGGATATATGTGAAAAATATTCTCCTTGTATTTAAATCCATATTAAGAAGCATAAACGGAGAAAAGATATGCCATAGCACCAAAATGATGAAATCCAAATGTGTCACATCTTCTATTGCATTTTCTAAAAGGTCGGTAAGATGTGACCATTTTTAAATCTTAAAGACTTTTCATGTGGCATCAACCTATAACAACAACACATGAAAAAACTTTCAAATATATCTTCAATTTCTTCTTACATCAGTCATCATCCATGTAACTATTCATGTCTGTATCCCACATTCCATCAATACAAAAATAACATTAAAATTTTGTATCAAAAATATAAATATAGTAGAGGAAAAATAATATATATATAATATATATATTGTTATATGTATATGTATATGTATATGTATATGTATATGTATATGTATATGTATATGTATATGTATAGTAATATATATATATAGATATGATATAGATATAGATATAGAATATAGATATAGATATATAAACTTTATGTAAAGTAAAAAACGATATAACTTAATAGTTCTCACTTGTCAAAAGTCTTATTTCCTTTGCATCTTACCAAATCTCATAAACTTATTGTTATTCCACCTCTGCCATGTTAGGACCTAATAATGATATACACATCAATGCATCAAGTGCGTTAATTGATAGTCTTGTTCTCCTTATATCTTTAATCATATTTTTCTTAGAGAACCCTCGTTCACATGCGACGGTGCTCGCTCATATGAAAAGAATTGCTTGCCATAATTTTAGCATATTTAGATACCTAGAGTGTCTATCTTTTGTTTGAGAAAATACTATCCATGCATCTTTCATTGGGTATCTTTCTCCATTCAAATAAACCAAATCAATAGATTCATACAATTCTCTTTTACAAGTTGTAATATCAAAAGTTAGTACATTTTCACCTTCACTACATGTTTTATGCTGCAAATTTGAAAAACTTATTTCAAGCCAATTCTTTGCATTATTTTCTATGACATAAAGATCTGACGAATAATGACAAGGACTAAAAAAACCTTGCTACACTAAAAATATGAAGATATGGAAATCTTGAATTGAAAGTCTCAATCAATGCTTGGACATAATTTCTTGTAAGTTGTATGCAACTCTCAAGCAATCCATCAATGCAAGTTTCCATTGGTTGTGACAATTGTTCATCATGGATTGGAATATACAACCAATCATGTCTATGGGTATTCCCCTGTTTGTCAACATTTTCAAGGACACCATCTTTGGAGTCTTTAAAAAATTTAGTAAGATGTACAACAAATTTTGGAAAAGAATATCATCTATAGAAATATCTTTTAAGAGTATTTAATTCATGGTCAATAGCTATTCCAATTGATGTAACATCCAAATTATCTTCTTACAATTTTTTGTTTAGATTATTCAACCCCTTCAAAACATCAGCAATCATATTCAAACAAAATTGAATTGAAAAAATTATTGCCTTATGCTACCATGAATTATTTCTTTCTCTCTTCCACAAGCTCAAAATAGTAGGCATTAATGTAACTATTCATTCAACCACTTGACCCCTAGAGAGCCATCGAATCCCATGAATTTGAAGAAACTACAAGGATTCTAATTCCATTGTCTCTAATAAAGAAATGAGTTCGTTATTTCTCTTTACCAAATTTCCAACCCGTGAGTACACATTTTTTACTATTTTCTCAAAATAAAAAAACTTTGGTATTTTTCTTGAAGCATCAAATGCTACAAGTGCTTCATGATTGTAATGCATTGAGTAGCAATATGATTTGGTAGATCATTCTTTATCAATGTGATAAATCCATTTTCGTATCCAATCACAGATGAAGCACCATCAGTTGAAACCATTATTAGTTTCTCATTTTTGAACTACCTTGCTTCCTTTAAATTAATGATGGTGTCATATATAGTCTTTCCTTTTCCATCACAAACATTAATCATTTTCATAAATTCTGAGACTCGAGATCTCAAACCTTTTAAGTATATATATGTAGAATACACAACAAGTTGTCGTTCCGAATCATTTTCTATATTTTCATCTAACATTATTGAGAATAATGGAGTTTCTAACACTTTTCTAGTTTGCATCTCTTCAACATAATTTGATATAGAGTGAATCAATTCAGTAGATGTTTTTCTATTTATGTAGGAAGAATAATCTAGTCGAGAAGGAATATTAGGTGTATGTAGATTCATTTGAAGGACAAATATCTTCATAAGTAGTAATTGAAATATCCTTTTATGCAATAAAATATGCTAACTTCATGGTGGTTATGACCCTTTCCTTACTATCCTCACTTATATCCATTATGTGTTCTGTAATGGGCTTTGCCAACCTTTCAATTTCATACAAAATTCTCTGAGTTAATCTTTGATGAATAATAGATTTTGCATGAGTTGCCATAACATCATATTGAATGGTATTACATCTATCTCCAATACCCCACAAACCTTGAGCTTTATATTTCTCACAAATTTTTCACTTCATACAAGTCTTGCCATCTTAAATGTTGATAATATACACCCAAGGATGCTTTATCATCCACTCTTTTTGAAATTCACATTTTGAGAAAGTATTCCTCCTGGAACTACTAGACCCACCATCTTATCCTTCCTTTTCATGGCCAAGAATTTCTAGATCAACAACAAATTCTTCAACCATACCTTCATAAGCATCATCATTCAAATCAGGCATAGATGGAATATCTTTAACATTAGAAGTCTTTGATGTTTTAGAATATCCATAAAATTTGTCAATAGTTAATTGATCCTTCCTTTTCGAAAGAATTTCTATTTAAATAATGTACCTACATGCAAAACAATTACAATAAATTAATCATTTAAAAAACTTTAAAAAATAAATAAATAACCTTAGTTAGCTTAAAATATATTATCTACAAATAGAACTCTTAGAAAATTAAAACCCTACAAAAAAAATGCATTAATAGTGCACCATGTCACCATCTAATATAAATCACATGACATCGATTTCGCCTTGGATTTCAAAGTAACTCTAATTATGGTGAAGCTTCAAGAATCCTTGGATATCTATCTTAGATATGTGAATATTTCTCTTTCATAGTACATGACATTTTTACCCAACATTTAAATTAATGAACAAAGATAACCACTAATCAACAAAAATTATACTGATGTAAAATATTTACGATATTGTAAAGCACAACCACAATATGGTGGAATATAAATAAAATTATGGAAAATTTTAAAGGTTAATATTAGAAAATGGGTAATTTTATATTCTTATTAAGAAAAAAAACATTATAATAAGTTTCCATATTTCAAAATTTCCATACTGCAAATTTTCTATAAATAAAATACACCCATATTTGTTTCAAATCATATCTATGTTTAACTGTAGCTCTCATAGTTATGGTAATGAATTTGTGGAGTTAGATCTTCCCTAAAATTTTATGCTTGACATAATAATAACCTCAAACCACGCTTAACCTCTATCATGATTTCTCTAATAACCTCAAACCACGCTTAACCTCTATCATGATTTCTCCTCCTTTTCATTACGTATATCTATATCTATCATTGAATTAAAATACTACTCATTATCTTTATCCATAAATATATTAAAGACTCATACTAATTCATTATTACCAAATCATATATTAGTCCAAATTAAATAAGTTTAAATCTTTTAAATATTATTTACTTTTCATATGAAGAATTTATACATATCGATTAGAAAAACTCAAATTTAAATTATTTTTCTTACTAGCATATCAGTGTTTAGAGAAATTACTAATACATAAATAGTAAAGGTTAAATGATCATTTAAATACGCAATTTCAAAGTGGTTGTTAGAGAAGCACCCAAATAATTAGACATCCCTTTATTTCTACATATATTGTATCCTTAATCAAATTTTGAAGTTTCATTTTCTTAATTAGTTACTAAATTCAATACCTAAAACGTTGCAGAGAGTGATTTCAGTAAAAATATTCATAAAGCTTTAATTTATATATTCCTCTTCTTAAATCAGCATTAGCTTATACAGCTAAACAAAGTGGAACATTGTTTTATTTTTGTCATTTTAATATAATTGGGAATTAGATATGCTTAATGTTCACAACTTATAATAATAGCCTTTAATTATGAACGAAAGATTAATGCAAATTTTGTTTTATTTATCATTCTAAATTTTAAAATAGTTTTACTATCCCATCATTGTTGTTGAGGGCGTGATTAAGGAGATCATATTGTCAATAGTGTTACATTCGGCCCTTATTATTTATAAAACTGTGTTAATTATATAGATTATTATGCCAATATAATTTTTTTATTTTGAAAAGTACATAGAAATTGTAAAAAAAAAAAATTGGATATTCTTTTTTTAGTTATCTACGGAGTTGTCTATAATGCGACTTTTTGGAGATTCCGGTGACGGAATCCGGCGGAAGAAATGAGGTTAAATCTTGATTTTTAGCAGTTAAAATGGTTTTTTAACTGCATATTTGGATTCAGCCCCCTGAAAAACCCCTCGGAGCCATGGATTGTGCAGAAACTAGCTATCAAACTTGGGATTCCATTGAATTGCTGCCGGATTTTGACCGGAAAAATCCACCGGAAAAGCTTTCAAAAAGTCGCTTTATAGACTACTGCGTTATCTACCCTCTAACATTTAGCTAATAATTAAATTAAATTTTCAATAACTAGATAATTATAACACGTACTCTAGAGAAACTCTCAAAGTCCAAGACAAATTCACACAAGAAAGAGTGCATGTTGGCTTTCATTTCTTCAATCGACGGCCATACAGCCTCTAAACTTGACATGTAACATGGTAATGAATTACTAATAAACTTATCATAAAAAATTACAAATCCCTAAACGCAAATTATGTTTCACAAAATTAGTTGAGGCACTTTATTGCCATTCAACATCTCAATGGGATATACATAGTTACCATCTAGAAATAGTTTAGCATATAAAATAGTTTATTAGGTAGTTCCTCTTCAAAACGTTTACAAGTTCATTAAAGATATGGCACTGATTTTTTTTACTATAATCAAAGGGTACTCAGAATGTGTAGCAACTTAGCAAGTAGTTGCATATTTAAATGAGAGACATATTTTGTTAGTTCTCTATACTACTAGTGTAACCCCTCATTGTTATTAGTGCAACCCCCTTTTTGTATTATTGTGCCCATATAGTCCCCATGTTGTTATTAATGCAACCCCCTTTTGTATTATTGTGCCCATATAGTCCCCATGTTGTTATTATTATGCTTCATAGAATCCCACTATTGTTATTGTTGTGCCCCTACAATATTATTGTTATGTAGGCGCTGATTGTATTCGGACCCCTTCGGCTCCTATATATAGAAAGGAGGTGTTGTCATTTGTATCATCCAAGGATTGTTCATTTTTTTTTTATGTAAAAGAGGTTTCCCCTAGAAGAGGCTGATTTTTAAGTCATTGATCTATATTTTCTATATTTTTGTGAGCTAGTTTCATAACATTTGGTATCAGAGCTTTGGATTATAGGGTTTCGCTGCTCCAAACAGGGCATCGTGGAATTTTCACTATAACTTTTTTCTGCGATGTTTCACAAGCTAAACAAGAAACCCATTTGATATGAAATTGCATAGAACGTTGGATCTAAATTTTAAATCTTGTGACATTGTATTTTCAGTAATATAATCTGAGGAAGTTAGAGTTTTTGCAAGCTACAAAATTCCATCTCAAACAGGTCATCGTGGAAGTCTCTCTATAATTTGTTTTCTACGAAGTTTCAGACTTTGAAATTAAAACTCTTTTGACCTTAAATCTGGGTGAATCTTAGGACCGAAATTTAGATCTTTGTTCACTATATTTTTTGAGATACGGTCCAAGACATTTAGGGCTTCTGCAGGCTCCCGAATTACATCCCAAATAGGTGACCTTGGGACAATTGTCATAACTTCCTCTCTAAGCATCAAATTGAAATGTCGTCAAAAGTTATAGAAAGAGGATGGACTATACTTTTTTGTGTATTGTTTTGAAGTCCGAAGGTCTAAATAGTGACATGTGGAACTTCATACAAGTTTTCTATACTAAACTAGTCTATAATCAGGTCATCGTAGGAGATTTGAAATCTCTTTCTTGAAGAATTGAATACTGGCCAATCTGGTGAGGTTAGAAATATAACTCAGAGAGCTACCACAACAAATAGTTTCATAAATTGGAGATACAAAACTAGAAAGTTACAGTCGTTTCAAGATCAAGATCCTAAAATCAAGAAAAAATGATATGAGGAAGTTTTATGGAAAGGATCCGGCAAATTGGATACTATAAATGGAGTAATATTTTGATCTACATGGTATACAACAGTTAGAAAAGGTACATAATGCATCTTTATATTTAGAACTAAATCAATTTTTATGGTATAAAGGGATTTTTTCTCGTAAACCACTTGTCACCTAGTCAAATTTCATGGAGTAAATGATAGCACATTATGAGGATACAAAGAGAAACACCTTCTTTAACCAATTGATAAATCTCAAACAAAAGGGTTCAATGGCAGAGCACATTAAGGACTTCCAAAAATTGAATATAAGGATAAATGATATTCCAAAGAATCAAAATATTAATGTCTTCATAAGGACTTTAAAGGATAACATTCAACATGAGGTTCATCTTTGGGAACTTGATTCATTAGATAAAGTTGTAACGCCCTCTGGAGTAAATGTGCATATAAACAACATAATAGGAACAAAAATACAATAAACATATCAGCCATCAAAATCCATATATATATATATATATATATATATAGACATTTGCACATGAAAATCAAGGGAATGAATTTTTCATTAATAAATGCAGTGAACCAACTGGTGTTGGGACTACCATTTTCCACCGAACAATAGATTGGCTGAGACAAGTCTCTCTTCAGCCAATCACCCATGTGCCATATTCCAAACATGAATGTGGTATCTCATAGAACACATCAATCAAAACTCATCTATGGCTTCCAGAGGCCACCCACCTCAACCCATCAAACAGTGATTCTGCCTCACAGTCGAACATCACCAAAAGCCATCATCATATTGGTCTCCATCGAAGCCTTTTGAGGCTTCCAGAACTAATAACTCAACCCACAACTTATACAAGGCTTCCAAATCATTTGTCCATCCAATGCTTCCAGGACTAGTAACTCAAACCACCAAGGGCTTCCAAAGCGTTTATCCAACCAGGGCTTCCAAGACTAGTAACTCAACCCAAGCTATTACAGGACTTCTAGAGTGTTTGTTCAACTAGGGTTTCCAGGACTAGTAACTCAACCCAAGCTGTTACAAGGCTTCAAGAGCATTTTTTCAACCAAGGCTTCCAGAGCATTTGTTCAATGAAGGCTTCTAGGACTAATAACTTGACCCAAGCTAAGGAAACATGAGAACCAAAAAAAACAAAGCAATGAAAGTAAACCCATAATCACCATGGCTATCCAGGAAATGGAAAGGCTCTGTAATCCACTCTCGATCCAGGAAATCCTCCATGCCAATGATAGATCACAACCAAGGAACCGCATGCATGTGCCATGCATGCCAAAACTAGTGAATCAATCATACATGCAACTCGATACCTGCAAGAAAATCTGATGTAGTTGTTGAGCCAATCCCTTCTTATTCTTTCCTACTCTTCCTTTTCCTTCTTGCTCCAAGAAAACTCTAAGTAACCAAGAGTATGAAAGAGAGAGAGAGAATAATGAGAGAGCTCCAAAACTGAACTAACCAAGTCTTGCTCATTGATATTCATAAGCCTTTTTATTAATGAGGCCTCTATTTTCTTCATTTTCCATTATTTTCCTTCAATTTTCTCCTCACATGCAAAATGTAACCTTTCACCTTCCTTTTCTCCTAATTTCCATTATTTTCATAAATAAATGTGCCAAAAATGCCTTTTTGCCTCTTTAATGCCTTAGTCATTGTCTTTGCCAATTTCCTTAGCCATAAAAAACCAAATGAACACCCACTAGGATGTCATGCCCACCATCTAGCTTGGAATACATGTCCCATTCATCCATGGTTATTGTTTTTTACATTTATTACATGGAATTTTCACCAGGGCTATTACAGAACCCTTCCCCTTGGGGGAACACCATCCTTAGTGTTCAAACACACATATACCTCAAAAACCTGTTGAAAGAAGACATACAACTCATGGAGCTTTATAACCCAGCTCGATGTAGTATTTACAATGAAAGATTTTCTCAAGACATAACATCATAATGGCATGACAACATACCACATAGTGGAGGCTTATAACACAACTCATTGCAGTATTTAGAATGATCATTCTACTTAAGAAAACTCATATGACATCATAACATCATGATAACATAACTACATGATAGCATAATAGCATTACACCCATACCGCATAGTGGAGCTTTATAACATAGCTCGTTATGGTATTTAAATCATTACACTAGTGTACATATAACAACATCATCAAAATATATATACCAAAACATATGCCAAATCATATACCAAACATATATCAATCATATACTAATCATCATATAGCATATATCAAAACATCATAAGGCATGTATCAAAACATCATATGGCATGTATCAACCAACATAAAGCACATATTAAATCATCATAAAGCATATATCAACCATCATAAAGCATATATCAATCACCATAAAGCATATACTAAACCAACATAAATAAAATACTAAACCATCATAAAGCAACTACCAAACCACCATAAGAAGCCACCAAACCACCATATCAAGGTGTTAATTCTTGTAGTTGGTTTCAACTACCCAATTAGGCATGTTCATGATTCTTTTACTATGCACATAACTTCCATTAGTTTTTAAATAAATTAAAATAAATTCACATCATACCTCATTGGTACCTCATCAATACGGTACATTTGCAATCATGTTCGCTTCGTGTCACAATAACTCAAAGTAGCATATCTTACCAAATCAACACGTATAAAAATATCACATTAGGTTAGCTCAAAACATAACCATCAAAATCATAAATGACATGTAATCATCATAAATCAAAGCCATATATCACATGTAATCATCATATACCATAATCATAAATCACATGCATACTAAAACCAAAATACAATATCGATACGTATCATTCATCAATCATTAGCTTCTACCTTTGTCTTTATTTCGTACACACTCTGGATCAATTGCTACACCTGACAAACACCCAGTGTATTATCCTCAACCATGTGCATAGACACATAGTGTGCAGCGCACACATACAACCACATGACATACCACACCATGCAATACATGCATCTAGACCTGACATACAACACATACACCTACAACTAGTATATACAATACAATGCATCCATCTATACCCGATGTGAAATACCACCCAATACATGTACCTACACAGAGTACAACACAATGAGTAGACACGTTGCAATTCCACAGATACATGATGCACATGCATAATACCATATGGCCATAACACAACATGGATGACATACAGACAATACCACAGGTACATTAGTACCATATGTACAACATGTACACAATATGACCGGTACACCACACCACCTACACAACATGTGCACAACATCACATGTATATGGAACCACCTGAAAAACATGTACACAACGCCACATGTACACTACACAACTATACCATGTGTAAAAAATACTATATGTACACAATACCACACACATGACATGTACGTGTCACCACATGTACACAGTGCCATAGGCACAACATGTCCATAGCACCACATGCATGCCACTTGTACAATATGTACACAGCACCACATGCACACAACACCTCTTGTACAATCATGCACACCACAGTATATGTACATATTACCAATGTACCACATGCATGCAACACCACTTGTACATAGCATTGCATATCCAACACATAAATAGCATCATCTGTACACAGAACTGCATATACAACATGCACATAGCTCCATATGCACACAACACTGCATATTCATTATGAACACAGTACAATATGTACATAATACCTCATATCCAACATGTACATAGCACCATCTGTACCTAGTATTGAATATGTAGCATTCATACAACATTATTTGTACCATTATGTGCATAACATTGTATAAACAACATGTACACACACTATATATACACAACACTGCATGTGCACGCAACATATATGAAACATGTACAACATATATAATATATGCACAATAGTAGTACCACACATCCAAAACCATATTGTCCTTACCAAGAAACCTTGCTTCCCATGCCTTATCCATGCTTACCCTAGCATGTCGTAGACCACACGGCTTTCACTTTGCTTATGATCCTTCAACATTACCTGTTCTAACATAACATAGTCATAATACAAGTATACCATACAAAATAATATCCACATGATATTGACCTCATATATTTTTTGTGACTACTCTTCCCAATTGATTCATCATAAGAACAGGAACCTCTTCATGTCATTCTCCTGCATAACCAATCATTCCTCCATAAGAATGATCCCTGGAAACCCTTTTAGATAGTAACATAGATATATGGATACATACATACATATATAAACGTTAGCATAAAACAATCATGATCTTATCAAATAATGATATACTGCATGTATACATATATAAACTTCAACATAATCATGATCATAAAATAATTACTAGATAACATAAGGTCTAGGTTAAGATAACTTCCTTATTTATGCACAGACATTGAGAGAAATAATTCCCAACATAGCTAAAGCATATGACACCTCTGATCCATTTACTTTACCTTTTCTAGTTACATTTCTTGTGTCTGTGCTACTACTATCCATTTACCACAATGGACCCAGCTAGTCCAACCAACTGTCATAGTCTTAGCTCCCGTTGTGCTTACTCATGCACAGAGCTTCCTCTAGCTCTTATACCATCGGTTGGGTACCACACATCTCTCCCTATTTCCATCAACTTCCTTCTTTCCTAACCAATTCCGAAGACTCAAAACATAAAAGGCAAGACAAGAAACAAACAAGAAGAATACCATAAAAACCAAGCAACATGACTATGCAAACAAAGTTGTATGGCCATACACTAGACATAAACAAAGCCCCAAATCAAGCTCAATAATTCATAAAAGACCAAAAGCACAAGACTAATAACAAAGACCATGACTCAATCTCCATCGTTCCCAAGGAAATCTCAACTTGAGCCTTCTTCAAGATTTCACAGCAACCTCTCTTCCATGCAATTCCCTGCATCATGCTCATAGATGTCAACCGCATGTTCAAAATATCAAGACAATCATATGTACAAATTTGAAATCAAATTTTACAAACAATCATATTATAATCCATAGTCATTAGACATAATTCTACAACTATCAACTAGATTCAAGTAAATATCAATTGTCTCAACACACACATGTTAGTATAATAATTTTAAAACAAATCATTTGAACACATACTCATATTAAACAATTCATCAATCATTCAACCACTTGCAAACATACCATGTTATATAAATCAATTAGATGACATGATAGGCACCAAATAAATGACATAATAAACTATGAAACACCAAGCATAATACATAAGAAAACTCACACCTTAGTGTACCTAAGGGGAGGCTATCTTTTCTAGATAATAAATCTAGTTAGTGAGATATAACTTTACAACATGTCAACATAAATCATGATACCCATAACAGTAACTAACTAACATGTTCATATTACAAGCTCATAAGCATATGTTGTTCATGCATAATAATCACATATGTATGATCAGTATACATTAGTATGACACCATATCACAAATATGTCAACCCATACCTGAGTATCACAACCATAACCATCCACATAGGTCAGACTAGGTTAACACAATACATATAACATCAATATCTTCAATGCAATGAACATAACCATCACACATATGACCAATCCAAATTACGACATCAATATCTCAATGAAATGACCCTAATCACCAAGTTAATAACATATTACAACAATAAGCTATATATCATACTCATCCACAACATACAACATAATCATCAGGTTATCTAATATAGAACAACAATAGCAATGCATATAACTACAGGTTAGTATCATTCTTGACTATCTGACACATCTGCATATAACCACACTAATCATCTAACATATATCATGAATGTAACCATAACATCAAATAATGTTCATAAACCTAATGTATATAACCCTAAGGCATATATTAATCCTTAACTTACATACCTACATGCCAAACATACATGACTTGTATGATGATCTACTCTTATCCCAAAGTCCAATGCCGCAACCTCATTAGAATTATCTGCATCTCCTGCTCTTTCTCAACCAGCATATTAGCATCATGACATCCAATAGCACTATGGTGACCTAAATTTCATACAATGACTTCACAAGGCATGTTTTACCTACTATACATTCATAATCATAACCAAGACCATACATGCATAACAACAACCATTACTCCATTATGCACATTGCCACATGCAACCAACAATATTCATAAGCAATGCCAAATCAACTACACCTACACATAAACACTTGTAGTTAAACATAAGTGATAAATTCTTGTAATCAACCTACAAGACTGATACATGTAATCAAAGTATTCAAAAATGTAACCTAACATACAAGGATGTAAGTAGGTGTCATGAAATCAACATGTAAGTGACATCTAATCCATACACAGTCAATCAAATGTTCCAAAAAATCAATACATTGTCTTTATAAATTTGAAATCAATATTCACTAATACGTATAACCTATAACCATACACCATTACTATCCATGGTCCACACTAAGGTAGAAGGAGGAAGCTAATATAATGTTCGATCTCCAATGTCCAATTATGGAAATGGGATCCCCAAATCTCTATTAAATTTGACCATACTTGAAAAGAAATTGATTTTTATTTCTCATACATTTGTATGAGACTAAGTCAAAAATATTGCACTTATTCGACTTGTAATATCATAACTAAAAACATGACAATTTTCCATTTCCTTAGATGCAACTTTTCAAGTTCCTTGCATGAAACCTTTGAAATTCCCTACATGTAACTCTTCAAATTATTTGCATGAAAATAGACATAGATCAGCTAAATCCATACTATCATACTACAATACTATCCCATCCAAGAAAAAATAACATTTTCTTCAAACAATTACCATACTTTTACATTTTCCACAAACAACTACTATACTATTGCATTTGCATGTAAGCATTTATTCAAACACTTTACATGAAAGCTAATATAGAAAAATATTTGCATACAAGTAAGAATATATCAACTACAAAAATACTATTACACATCAATAGTATCCCCAACGACAAAAAACATACTCATTGGGGCATTTTATCAAATAGCTTGTATGAAATTAATCATTGAACCATTTAAGCATTTCATCAAACACTTTGCATGCAAACTAATATAGCAAATGATTCAATGCATATATCCCAAATTGTATTAGTACAAGTTATGGAAACTAAACTATATTATCAGTGGAATTATTCCTGATTATGGTTTGAGTTTTAGCTTCAGAGATTTCATAGATGAAAATTTATAACAAAATACCAACACAATCCTATTTGGTGCACAATTCTAGGAATATCTAGAAATCTCGATTTACACTAGTCATGTCTCCTAAAATATAGAGAATAAATGTCTAAAATTTTTATCACAATATAAGCATGAATTCCTCTCATTTTCAAAATAATTTTAGCTCCTCAAAGTGCCCAGAATAAAATTTATAAAAAAATGTCAGTGTGACCTATTTGAGACCTCATTTTAGGAGCATTCAAAAGGCTCGACTCCCTCTGCTCATATCTCCTAAAGTATTCCAACCCACTAACTGAAATTTCTACAACATAATCATTGGTATTTCCCATCAATGTGGAGGATGTTTTAGCTTTTGAAAGCCTACATAAGAAAAGTTATTGCAGAAATTCCAATGTGACCTGTTTAAAGGTGCATTCAGGAAGGTCATCTTCCTTAGATCATAATTCCTAAAGTATTGTGAACAATACCTAAAAATTTTACCACATTATCAGTGGGATTTACCTCCAATATGGACAAATTTTAGACTTTTAATATTCCACAGAAGAAAAATTATAATAGATATGACAGAAAGGTCTAAAATTTAACCTTTGTTCTTCATTTTACCTATGATAAATCCCATCCAATCCAAGTGTTTGAACCATGCTCTGATACCACTTTGTGACACCCTCTGGGCTCAATGTGCATAGAAACAACATAATAGGAATAAAAATACAATAAACATATCAACCATCAAAATCCATATATATATATATATATATATATATATATATATATATATATATACACACACACACATTTGAACATGAAAATCAAGGGAATGAATTTTTCAGTAATAAATGCAATGAACCAACCAATGATGGGACTACCATGTTCCACCCAACCATAGATTGGCTGAGCAAAGTCTCTCTTCAACCAATCACCCCCATGCCATATTCCAAGCATGAATGTGGGATCTCATAGAACACATCAACCAAAACTCATCTAGGGCTTCCAGAGGCCACCCACCTCAACCCATCAAACAGTGTTTCCACTTCATAGTTGGACATCACCAAAAACCATCATCAGATTGGTCTCCATCCAAGCCTTCCAGGGCTTTCAGAGAGTTTTTCCAACCAAGGCTTCGAGAACTAATAACTCAACCCACAGCTCATATAGGGCTTCCAGAGAATTTGTCTAACCAAGGCTTCCAAAACTAGTAACTCAACCCACCAAGGGCTTCCAGAGTGTTTGTCCAACCAAGGCTTCTAGGACTAGTAACTCAACCCATGATGTTACAGGGCTTCCAGAGCATTTTTCAACCAGGGCTTGCAGGACTAGTAACTCAACCCAAGATATACAGGGATTCTAGAGTGTTTGTTCAACCAGGGCTTCTAGGACTAATAACTCAACACAAGCTAAGGAAACATGAGAACTAACAAAAACAAAGAAATGAAAGTAAACTCACAATCACCATGGCTATCTAGGAAATGGCAAAGCTAGGCAATCCACTATCGATCCAAGCAATCCTCCATGTCAATGATAGATCACAACCAAGAAACCACATGCATGTGTCATGCATGCCAAAACTAGTGAATAAATCATACATGCAACTCAACACCTACAATAAAATCACATGTAATTGTTGATGTCGATGTCTTCTTGCACTTTCATGCTCTTCTTTTTCCTTCTTTCTCCAAGAATCCAAGTATGCCACACCCTCCAACAGTGCTCCAAGAAAACTCTAAGTAACCAAGAGTATGAGAGAGAGAGAATAATGAGAGAGCTCCAAAACTAAACTGACCAAGTCTTACCCATTGATCTTCATAAGACTTTTTATAAATGAGGCCTCTATTTTCTTCATTTTCCATTATTTTCCTTAAATTTCCTCCTCACATGAAAAATGTGACTAGTCACTTTCCTTTTCTCCTAATTTCCATTATTCTCATAAATAAATGTCCCAAAAATGTCTTTTTTCCTCTTTAATGCCTTATCCATTGCCTTTTCCAATTTCCTTAGCCTTAAATAACAAAATGAAAACCCACCAGGATTCCCTCCCCACTATTCATCTTGGAATATGTGTCCCAGTCATCTGTGGTTATTGTTTCTAACATTTATTACATGGAATTTTCACAAGTGTTGTTACAAAGGAATTGAGGTTGGCAAGAAAAATATAGAGCGAAATTATGGAAACAAGGAATCCTACCACTCAAAACTATAAATATGGAAGTGTTTTTTCTCCTATCCTTCCACAACCTACAAGGTTTATACCACAACAATTTGAAGAAAAAAGAGAAAAATGGCTTTGTTACAATTGTTATAGCAAATACACTAAAGGTCATAAGTGTGCTGAGAAGAAATTATTTTACATAGATTGTGAAGAGGATGAAGAAAAGGATCAGGAAACATCAATAGAAGAGGATATACACCAGGAACCAACCCCAAAGAAAGAATAAATTAATTCGACCATATCTTGTAAAGCATTGGCAACAATTAACACTCCTCACACTCTCAAGATAGAAGGGCATATCAAGAAGAAAAAGGTTCAAGAAGTGAAAGATCACATCAAGCATCAATAAATGAATCCTACCATATCTTGTAATGCATTGGCAGGAATGACCACTCTTCAAACTCTTAAGATAGAAGGACATATCAAGAAGAAAAAGGTTCAAGCAGTGAAAGTTCACATCAAGCATCAACAACAAGCTCTCCAACTTTTAAAGGATAACGCCACTTTGGTGCAAAATAGAATGAAACAACAGGTAGATCAACATCATAGCAAAAGAATTTTTGATATAAGCAACTGAGTATTTTTACGAATACAACCATACAAAAAAATGTCCCTCGAGCAAGCTAAGAAGGATAATAAATTATCACCAAAGTACTATGGTCCTTACAAGGTGTTGCAAAATATTGGCAATATGGCATACAAATTGGAGCTTCCTACATCTTCTTGAGTGCCCCCAATCTTCCAAGTTTCATGCTTAAAGAAGGTTATAAATGACAAGCTCCCAGTTGAAAAAATATTGTCGTAACTTGATGAGGAATGAAAAATCATATTGGAACCTGAAACAGTCATGGAAATAAGAACTTGATAACTACAAAATCAATCAATTTTAGAGTATCTCCTCAAGTGGAAGAATTTACCTGTTGAAGATTCCACATGGGAGGATGAAAATGTTATGCAGAAGCATCCACAACAACTCAAGAATTAAGGACAACACTTTTTGAAGGGGAGAGTCATGTTAGCTCCCTATGCTACTAGTGTAACCCCTTGTTGTTATTAGTGCTTATTGTATTATTATGCCCATATAGTCCCCATGTTGTTATTATTATGCCGCATAGAAGCCCACTATTATTATTGTTATGCCCCTACAATATTATTGTTATTTAGTTTCTAATTGTATTGGGACCCCTTAGACTCCTATATATATAAAGGAGGTCTTTTCATTTGTATCATCCAAGAATTGCTCATTTTTGTTATGTAGAGGAGGCTGCCCCCTCGAAGCGGTTGATTTTTAAGTCGTTGATCTATCTTTTTTATCTTTTTGTGAGATAGTTTTATAACATATTTCTTAAATTAAGTGCATATCTAAGTTGTGTTAACCATGTAACTTTATCATATATTACTTCCCTTAAGAATGAAATGGAGCATTTTGTGATCATTTATGATTTTCAATTATTGAATGGGAAGATTTTGCACTTATGTGAAGAGTAGAAAGAGACAATATGATAGGATGATTATTTATGGGCAATACTCTACTACATTGTGAACCTTGGAAGGAAACAATAATTGAAGAAAAAATTGTGGGTAGTGAGGAGCTTCTTAATCCCTACGATGAGAACATTGAGGAGGATAATTCCAAGATCAATGCTCGATGGCTCCCAATTAATTCTTGAAGAGGAATCAATTGACAAGAATCATGCCATTGTTTTATCCCTCATCAACCAATGAAATATCCAATCCTTTACATCTAGCACTTTGTAGACAAAGCTTAGCTCGAGCTAGTGTGCGCCACACTCATGCCCAACAAGGTTTATTTTTTCACTCTCAATTTCTGAAAAATATCTCCTAGTAAGAACTGGATGTCAGTATTTACATGTCAAATGAAAATTAACACAGTTTAAGTACAAAACAATCATAGGATAAATAAAGAAATTACATGTATCCTAAAAATAGTACATATTCAAACACTTGATAGAAATAATTTCTCATTAAATGGAAAAAATGTTGCATAATATGACTATAAGACTAAGCTATAGAGTTAGAGACAGCTAGAGGTAGGGTATGCTAAGAATTTATTATATAAATATATTTTGGAGATATTAGAAGTTAGCATGTGATAGGAACTTTAAACGCTTACAGAACTAGCACAAGAATGACCACAATAACCATTAAAAAATCAGAAAATTAAAAGCTCGATTCTAAAGAAATTTGTTTTCCTAACCTGAGGCACCAATTCACAGTTTCCTTGAGCCAATATTGAGATGGGTCGCGTGTGTAAGTCTGAATGGGAATATGCTTTGAGAGTGCAAGTGTCCGAGAAATAGACCACCTAAAGCTCCTTTGTGTCTGAAGCCAACCACTAGCAATATTAACACGACTTCACACTGGCACAATGGAAATTTGGAATAGAAGATCAAGAAGCCACTTGATGGCAATGAACGAGTTGTCCTGGGAAGAGGGCCACAAAAATCCCTGAAGTTGTCTAGATATGTTGTTGTAAGACTACACTACTCCAAGGATTTGAAGGTGGTTGTTGACCAAATAAATTTATCTAAAATTTGGAAAGTTACCATTCCTAATTTGAATCCAGACACTGTGATATGTAGTTTAAGATGTTTATTAGCCACTAGCCACTAGCGTTGATTGGAATTTGGCATAATTTCTAGAAAAGGAAGGTGTTGCCGTTGTGTACTCTCTATAAAAAGGGTAGTTGAAAGAAAGATGCCAAGATGGATTTTGGTTGTGGACTTGCCAAGGAAGGTAATTTTCCATTACAGTTTGTAATCCACTCCTAAATGGATAGTGGTTGCAGAATGGCAGTTGGGAACTTACGAGTTGTTTTGTTTAGTGAGGCATTGAGGAGTCAACTTTCCAAAAAACATTGTTATATGGAAAATAAATGGGAGTAAGAACATTTTGGAAAACGTTTTCAATGTCAAAAATGTCTTGCATGCTTATGGGCACATCAAAAAAAATGGGCATCCAAAAATTTTAGCAATCAAATATGGGAAAATTTCCCTATCATGGGAACAATTCTTGTCAAATTCCATCATTGACCCCAACAATAGTTGGAAAAGACCCTAAGTTGGGAGAGTCAAATGAAGGTCCTAACTCCGACCTGTTGTGGAGCCCGACTCCTGACCAGTGGTGAGAACTGTGCTCACTCATCTTTTCGCGTTGCCCCTCAAATTAAGGTCTATATTTAGTCTTTGAAGTGATTCCCCTCATGATTCTACATGTTAAAGTAGGAGATAAATACACAGTGGATGGGATATCACTGGTTTAGT
This sequence comes from Pinus taeda, assembly GCA_000404065.3. Lineage (NCBI taxonomy): Eukaryota > Viridiplantae > Streptophyta > Pinopsida > Pinales > Pinaceae > Pinus > Pinus taeda. The sequence continues at coordinate 257,321 of APFE030676178.1, read as the reverse complement.
GAGTTGGAATAAAATAAAATTTCTATGTTGCCACTGTGTTACCCATGTTCATAGTAGGAACATTCGTACTATTCTCTTTGAACCATGGCTCTTATGATGCAAATACATGATTATCTTAGTGGTTTTATGATTTTATGCCTATTGGATCAGTTTTGGGGTATAAGTAATCCAACTTTTATGCATTGTTTAGGTCACCAAGTTTTGGATTTAATTATTTTCTCTATTTCACGATAGCTCTTTGGTTTTTCTTTGTTCGGCATTTAGTTATGAGATCTTGGAGTCTATGATCTTGTGTATATCTCTATTACTATGTATTGGAGTTTATGCTCCTGTGTAGGTCTCTATTACTATGTATATCTTATATTATAGTGTTTGTTCTTCCATGGTGTTCATATGCCTTTGTAAGAACTAGTCATGGTGAGAATTTTGTTTTGTGGAGGGTGAGGGTAAATTTTTGGGTGTAATGTCTCTAGCTTGACACTTAGTCTATGTACATAATTTTCATGATTAAGGATATTTATTCGCCACTATTTTCTTTAGACTCAATATAATCTACCTCTGGCCTAGATCTCAATTGTAATCAATAACATATAACTTTTTTTGTTTATAGAAATATAGAAATATTATATATATATATACAACTCTAAAAACAACACTAATGTATTTTAACCTTTTTAAATACATGAATACACGAAGATGTTAAAATTTTAACACTTCACTAAGTTCAAAGTTAACGCATATCTGATTTGATTTAGTGAACATAGAAATCCATTTTATTTAAAACACATCTAAATCGATGCATTGACTTAGTAAACATTTAAAAACATAGAAAATTATAAATTTAATTATTTATATATAAGGATGAATATATATTAGCTTTTTATTATTTTTTTATATTTATTATAATTATTTTATAATTTTTTATATTAAGAAATATTTCTTTTTAATTTAATTTATTATTGATATAAAGATGGAAGATATGTTTCAAATGTAGATATAAATTCCAATGATGATGTTGTCAGCACAATTTATTGTGTAAATTAAGGCATGTATGTTGCTATCAATCAATGTTAGTAATCTTAGAAGCAAACCATAATTTATGGATTTTTGGATAAGGACTAATATAGAAAGAAGTTATGAGAATGGAAATACATAATATAAATATAAATCACTCTTCACAGCTTAAGAAAAAATATGTAAGTCTATTCTATAGAAGCATACATTATTGGTCAATGAAATTAGACTATTTTAGAAAAACAAAGAAGCTCTTTTCAGAGAGACCTGGTTGTCCTCCCTCAACAATTCTATAATGACATTGCCAATATCTAAGTAAGCATAAGAGAATGTAATGAAATCATAAGAATTTAAGCTAAGAAAGATTGAAAAAAGTGAATCTTGTTCAATCTTAGTCCTAGCTCATGGAGAAGAGGCTCTTTTCTAAGAGACCTAGTTGTCCTCCCACATTCAAGCTAATCACTAAAAGGAAGCAATCTTCACTTAACACATGGCCATAAAATGAATTCATATTAAATATATTTACAAATATTTACAGAAAATGGATATAATAAACATGAATAATTAAACTAACATATGCACAAATATGAACATCATACAACAAAGTGTACTTAGCTTCGTATGGGGCCCTCCAATATTGTTGGTGCATTGTTAAAATACTTAACTACAGAAACTCATTCACTCCATCAAACAAAAATAAATCTTGAAACAAAATCGTTGTTTTCAATTATCTCAAAATAATAATCTTCAAGTTTTTCTACATGTTCTAACTATGAATGCCTCTCTTTAAACAGGAAAAATAATAACCATATAAGAAAAAAAGTCTGAAACAAACATCATAAATATTATCCCACTTCATCAATTCGAAGCCATCCCTTAGTTACAAGAAATCTAGAAGAATTCCAAATAATCTTAAAATTGCCCCTTTCTAATAGGGATTCCAGGTGACAGCTCAAATTTGACCAACTTTGACTGGCCCATATTTGCTCAATTTGACTGAACCAATAGATTTTCATCCATCTATGGTTCCTCATATTTCCAAATATGCACTAATCTCATGCCCAGGTGTCCTTAACATATCACTTTAAGGGAGCTATTATGGCAATTTTCAATGCAGTCTAAAATTAAATCTTAAAACACAATTTTTACAAAAGTTTCTAAAAATTGAAAAACTTCATCCAATTCCCTGAATATGAAAAATAAAGGTAAAATGAAGCATATGTGAGTGGAATAGGGTGTAATATGATCGTAAATGAATGGATTTAGGATAGGAAAAGATGACCAAAATTTAGGCCAACATCTCCCCCTTGTTGATGTTCAAGCATGTCATCATGCTTTCCTCCTCCATTTCTTTGATATTATGTCCATGTATACTGACTGACCTATTGATATACATGTGGCTCTGAGCCCTAAAGATGAAGCTTCCTATTTAGTTTCTTCTAAAAGGATATCTATGCCTTTAACTTTTGAAATCAAAACCATACTTATTTCAAAAATCAAATTTTAAACTTCTCTACCTCTAATTAACACCATACTTGCAAATCAAATCTTACTCTGCCTTCAATCAACACCATATTTTCAAATCAAATCTTATTCTACCTTTAGAGATCCTTAAATTCTGAAATAAAAATCCTCTTTCTTTTTTTTAAATCAATTTTGGATAATATTGTTCTCTATCCTCAAAAAATTATTTTGATTTTTGGAATAAACTCTTCTATGTCCATCAAAATTGGATTTAGAAATGAATGTTGTCCTTCAAAATCGATTTTTAGAAATGTATGCTTCTTTGTCCTCAAAATCGACTTTAGAAATGAATACTTTCCTTCAAAATGGATTTTTAGAAATGTACTCTTCTTTGTACTCAAAATGGACTTTATAAATGAATACTTTCCTTCAAAATCGTTTTTTAGAAATGAAAAATTTATGACCTAGAGAGATCGAATTTGGAAAAGACTCTATGACCTAGAGAAATCTAATTTGGAAAAGTCTCTAACCCGGAGAAATCAATTTTAGAGATGCATTGTTTGTTTGTTCACAAATATAAGGCTCTATTTTTTAAATCAATTTCACAGTCTTCTACTCGTTGCAATTCAATTTACTTTTGCCACCAACAATCCATCTCGAGTAATGAAATTATTTTTTTTCTTTACCACAACAGTCTATCCCCAACACTGAAATCAACATTACTAATTCCTTTAATTTAATAACACCACCACTCAATGCTTAATTTCAAAAAAAAAAAGAGTTCTCGAAATTAATGAACAATTTATTTCAAATTAACCCTCTCTATTTCCTCATAAATCGAATGTTGGAGATTTACTCATGCTGGAGAAATCGAAATTCTGGAGATGTACTCATCTGGAGAAATCAAAATTTTGGAGATGTATTCATATTGAGAAATCGAAATGTTGGAGACGGTTCAAATTAACCATTGCATGCACTCATTCATTCACTTGCTTTTGGGAAATTGATTCTTAGAAATAGAAATGAAAATCAACCTATAAGGTGATCACAATTCATCTCTACTTTTAGCATTTCCATTTGTTGTCCCTTCAGAAAAAAATCTTGGAAGAAATTTATTTTTGTGTGTTCTCCAACTATTACCATTCGCTTTGGATTTGTTTTTGAGTTGAATTAATTTAACTGCAATTTTATGTGTAGCAACCTTACACCTGGAGCTTGAATACAAGCCTTTGATGCCACTACGCAATTGAGAACTTGTACTTGCCACCACATTTGTCAATGTAAACTAAAGCTTCTCAAATACAAATGTAAATGTGAAGTGGATTTTGTCACTGACATTGATAGTCATTTAAACGCAAATCTTTAGACTTTGGAAAAAACCTGAAATAATTGCATTCCATTCCTATTCAAAATCAATTTGTTGTCTCTGCGAATTTAATGGGATTTGGAATGATATTTCAAACTTTTAGTTGGTGGGGTTATAATTAATGAAACACAGCGTTCTTTTCTAATCTCTGTTAATATTTTTAGCATAAAAATCTACACATTCCCTCTTCCTCTATTTTTCATTCCAAAGGGTTACGTTCCCTACCTGAGCAATTGCGCAATTCTCTGTTAAATTCTCTACATTAAGATATTGACAGGTTTCCTCTCTATGTAGGTTGAATTCCTACCTTCTTTCAACATGAAAGTGTTGTGTTTGACCTCTGAACATTTGCCTCTACGTTTGCTGCTATGAACACTTACTCTCTGTGTAGCATGTTTTTAACATTTGACCAAAGTTTGAACTTTTTCAGCCATGGAAAATGTGTCCTATAATAATTTGAACGCATATAACCCAAATCAATTTTGAAAAAAAAAATTGATATGCACCATCATATATTTCACTTGCCCTTTTTTATGCATATAACTCTTTTTTATTTATTTCTTTTATGAATGTGATGTCCTTCTCCTCTTTGATGCATATTTCCTTTTCATCATTTTTAATTATCTTTGAATTTTGATCATGTTCTTGAATTTCATATCCCTTTAGTGATTTTCCAATTCCTTTTGGTAATAATTTGTTCATAACCTTTTTCCTTACATGACATATTTGTTACTCTTCCAAGGTGACTCTTTTGAAATGACCATTTAAGGTCATTTCAAATCCAAAAATCGAGTAAAAAGCATATCATTGTAGATCAAACAAACACATTATTGCATCATTCACTAACATATTCTTGTTTGGTAGGCATCTAAGACTAATCCTTCTTGTTTTGTATAAAGAATTTTTCCATGATGCAATTTTTTTTTCAAAAGGAGATGTGGCCAACAATTTTGGTTAAAAATTGCAAGTGATGTGGTTGATGATGAGATGAATGAATGTATGGTTAAGTGATGAAATGAATGAATATGTAGGGTGATGATATAATGCATATGGCTAGGAATTTTAATATTCAAGTTTTTAAACTAAATTATCAATCTTAGGAAAATGAATTCAAAATCAAGAGCTTTAAAAATTATTTTAAACTTACAGTACTTTCCTTTGATTTGATAGCTTATTACTCTTTTGTCATCACTTGACTTTTCGAAATGAGTACTTGTCAATACTGGACTATAGATAGATGCTTTTAGTTTCTTCAAGCCCCTTTGATGTCGATTTGAAATAGGTCCCTTGTGTATATGATATTGATCTTATTTGAAACTGGTCCCTTACTGATAAATGTTGATTTTCTTTTAAATAGGTCCCTACTATAGTACAGCTGCTTGATATTAAACCATTGCATGGTTTGTTGATTTATTATGAATCTTCCCCCTTGCTGATCTTAAGACTTGTCCTCAATTCCTTGAATTTTGGAGGATGATTATGAAAATGAAATTGAAAAACATAAAAGAGAGAATCCATATTAGCCAAGCAAGTTGGTTTTCCAATATGAATTTGAGTTTGTATTGTGTCAGTATCCTAGATTTTTACAACCAAACTCCTGTTATTTTTGTTATTGATTTTTCTCCTTTTGGATGGAGTGGGAATATGTAGTAGGGAATTATGGAAATCTTATGAAAATTAAGCATACGGTTGATCGTCATTATCTAGAATATGGATCAGATAGACATAGATTTGAACTTCACATGGTTGACTAAATGATTGTGAATCTTAGCATACAATATGGTAGATGAATGAAATCATGAACAATATGGATTATGAAAGACTTCTTAGGAAATGGATGTGAATTTTCATTGTACAGAACTTGACTTCTTCTTATAATGATTAGCTTCAGTTGCTGTTTTTTCCTCAATGTTAATTCATGTTGTAGAGTTTGTTGGTGTTGTTGGTCAACAACTAAAAGCAAGCTTCAAGAGCTTTGAGCTTCTTTGAATGAACTCAACATCAGATGAGTTCCACTTTACTTTACTTGGATACTTTCATTTCATATTCTCATATATGAATTTTTTAAAAATTGACATTGAATAGCCCTTAATCCATGGAGTTCACTCCTTAATTCTTCTTATGACCTGCAAAAAAATAGCATTTGCCTGCAATACAATATGAGATGATGGACGAAGAGAGGTGTATAGTATCTTTTCTTCCAAGAAATATGTAAAATAATTAAATAAATGTTATATAAGAAAGTCCAAAACTGATATACAAGAAAATGCATTTATTTACGCCTTGAGGAATGGTGGCTAGCCTAGACTTCTTGGCGGTATTTTATTCACAAAAATTTCTTTTGTGTTCAATTAGAGCGATTCCAAAGCCAAGTTAAAGTGAATTCATATGACGAATTCCAGTATAAACAAGGTTTCAAAATGATTTGAAATGATATTTAAAAATTATATTTCAATAGATACCTTGTTTAAAAACATGGTTTCAAAATGATCCTGCATTTTTCCATGACATCCTTCCAAATGAATATTGAACAATGATTTTGAAGAATTTATTCATGAGAGTTTGGACAAAAAGTCTTTAGTACAACTGGTTCTACCTATTTATTTATTTATTCTATTCTATAATATTCTATTGTATAAAAATAATTCATTTTCTCAAGTATAAGAGAATTTCCAATGCATCCATTTGTGTAACAAGACCATAAGTAGACTCACATCCAAGCTTCAAAAATATACCTTAATGAATGCTTGGAAATGAAAAATTAGTTGGTCATAAAGGTTTGATGCTAAAGAATGTTGAAAAATGGAGTGGTGTTGTTGCTGAATGACTAGTGGAAACCAAGTTTGAGTGTGATCTTTAAGTCTTTGATTCTCCTTAACTCTCATAACACAAATTTCTACTTGTGGAACTTGTTCAAAATCATGAATGCATAAGGGACCTTGAGATACATATTCTAAATATTCTTCAATTTCTAGCCCTATTATTTAAACTTCATTGCATGTGATCCATAACTTATTGATCTCCTTACAAAGATAACTAGAAGAAGCTTATGGGTTCTCTGCTTGCAGATCCTCTTCATGGATGCTATGTTCCTCTTCTATCTTTTCAAATGAAGAATCATCCCTAGTGATCATTCTAAATTGTGTATAAGGGTTTAAGAAGATCCTTGTGGTGGCATATGCTCCTTCTCTTAAAATGACTAGTTTAACATCATATTTTGTAGATCTTTGTTTTGCAAATGGTTTTTGTCATTAGTGAGTTTTTGTTAGTTGGTTGGGAGTTTTGTTTTGGGGATCTACCTTTCTAATTTCTATATCTAAGCATGAATAACCATAATGAAAAATCCTATTTATTTTTTATGATTTTGTTTTTATGTTTTTTTTAATGATTTTCCTAATTAGTTATATCCAAAATATGCTTCCTCAGTAACAATGCCAAAAATGTCAGCTCAATTTATTGTGTAAATTAAGGCATGTATTTTACTATCAATCCAGGTTGGTAATCTTAGAACCAAACCACAATTTATGGATTTTTGGATAAGGACTAATATGGAAAGAAGTTATGAGAATGGAAGTACATATTATAAATATAAGTCATTCTTCACAACTTAAGTTAAAATATCTAAGTCTATTCCATAAAACAATACATTATTGGTTAATGAAATTAGACTATTTTAGAAAAATAAGGAAGAGGCTCTTTTCAAAGGGATCTAGTTGTCCTCCCTCAACAATTCTATAATGACATTTCCAATATCTAAGTAAGCATAAGAGAATGTAATGAATCATAAAAATTTAATCTAAGAAAGCTTGAAAGAAATGAATCTTGTTCAATCTTAGTCCTAGCTCACGGAGAAGAGGATATTTTCCAAGGGACCTCGATGTCCTTCCACATTCAAGCTAATCACTAAAAGGAAGCAATATTCACTTAATACATGGCCATAAAATGAATTCACATTAAATATATTTACAAATATTTGCAGCAGATGAGTATAATAAACATGAAGAATTAAACTAACATATGCACAAATATGAACATCATACAACAAAGTGTACTTAGCTTGGTATGGGGACCCTCCAACCTTGCTGGCACATTGTTAAAATACTCAGATACACAACTCATTCACTCCAGAGAACACAAATAAATCATGAAACAAAATCTCTATTTTCAATTATCTCAAAATAATAATTTTCAAGTTTTTCTACATGTTCTAACTATGAATGCCTTTCTTTAAATAGGAAAAATAATAACCATCTAAGCTAAAAAGTATGAAAAAACCATCATTAATGTTATCCCACTTCATTAGGTCGAAGCCATCCATTAGTTAGAATAAATCTAGAAGAATTCCAAAAAATCCTAAAATTGCCCCTTTTTAATAAGGATTTTTGGATGACAGGTCAAGTTTCACTAGCTTGACCGGGCCTGTATTTGCAAATTTGGACCGAACCAATAGATGTTAATCCATCCGCCATTCCTAAGATTTCAAAATATTCATTCATCTTGCACCCATGTGTCCCGCACATATCACTTTAATGGAGTTATTACGTGAATTTTTAATGTAGTCTAAAATTAATTTTAAAACCCAATTTTTACCAAAACTTCTAAAAAAAATGAAAAAATTAATCTAATTACCTAAATATGAAAAATAAGGGTAAATGAAGCATATGTGGGGAATATGTTGGATATGTGGTAAATGTGTATTTAGGAAAGGCAAAAATGATCAAAATGAGGGCCAACAATGTTATCATCACTATTCAATTAGAATGAAAAGTACTCGCATTAACAAATATTGTAACTACAATTTAAAAGCTAAATGAATTAAAAAATAGCTCTTTTTTACACAAAAATTGATCTCTTTCGAGTACGCATTATTCGTTAAAGGAAGGAAATCCTTCATTGGTGTAATAATTGTGATGAAATCTCATTCTTCTATTGACATGAAGAATCAATGTTTGAAAGCACAATGGGACTTCTCATTCATCTAAATTGTAACAAAATGAATTGTGGTTTATGGTGGCATTCATGTACCTAAATTATTTCAGTGTTAGTCAATGGTTCTCCAAGGCCCAACTTGACTAGCAAGGACTATCCCTATCCCTCTCAATTTTTTCTACTTTCCCATTAGATTCTCTATTTATGTTTATGAACCATCTATGTCACATTTATATGCATCTATATTGGTTAGAACAGATTTCATTCAAAAATTTTACATATAGACAGAAAATATAAACAGGTAGAGCCAAGTGATCAAATGTCAAATCTTCAGTAGAGTACTGCAACCACTTTATGATAATAGCTCTTCCACTAAAATTTATCTTAATAATCATATGATGATTGTGTTAAATAATGAAAAGTGTGGAGAAGAAGTTATCTTATCAGTATTATCAATAAAGAAATAAGATTACATAGTAGACATCAACAATAAGTTACTGGAGTGAGACTAAACTACAACTCAACCGAACTGGACTAAACTCTAACTGATTGTGACACTTGGATGTCTAGTTATGAGACCTAGAAGGTGGTTGGAATTAGATTCTCTGATACTCCCCCTTAGTTACAACCACATAAAAATTGAAGCTAATATGCATGTTGGTCTATGTCTCAGTTAGGCTTACAATTTTAAAAAATGACATCAACCATATTTCCTCTTATTTTTCTTTACTTCCAAATCCTGTATCCTCTAAATTGCTTTCACTTTTTCTTTTTGTTGTATTCTTCAAATTTTTCCATATTGCCTAAGCATGTCCTCGACTTTTGCAAAAATCTTCTTGTATGTGGACTACTCCCAAATGTCATCTTCTTTTGTGTGCTTCTCATAATCAATATTGTGTTGCAACACAAGTTTATAGTAAAAAATTATCTCTTCAGGTCTCCAATACCTGAAAATTTATTTAATTGTTTCATCATCCAAGCTATCTTCAAGGTTCATTCCTAAAACCTCTACAAGGCTTCATTAAGACATGGTGTTGCAAGCCATGCTTCAAGGAACTTTACTTCTTCTTCAAAATTTATTGCTTCTTCCTTGTTGTTGCTTACATTTGCACATTCAAAATAAAAATTAATATTTAAAAACATTTGCAGGATCATATTATTTCTGCTCTGTAATGAGATATTTCTCTTCATGAACTTCCTTCTCTGCCTTTGTCTCTATATTTTCCACTTCTTTACTAACATGTGCTACTATAATAGGTTATCTTCCACTTGGTTTTCAGACTCAAGTGGGATTCTCTCACCGAATAGCATCATGTTGATATCATCTTTTTTTTACATCATCTGCAACCATTCATCTTTAGCCAACAAGTATTCAACAAAGCTAGTGTCAAGAAATTCAATTGTTGGATTCACCATAACACTAGTAGCTCCAATGGAAGCTTTATTATTGTGAACGAACACTATTGTTGGAATCACCAAATCTTCATCCACTTGCAGTTGTGCATAGTGGGATTCACAAGGATATATGTGCTCCTTATCTACTTCTTTTGCAAATTATTTACATTCATCATCTGAGCAAAATGGGATTCACCTAACTCTTCATCTTCAACCTGATTAATTCCTCTTTCACTAAAATTCCTATCAAGGGTGTCTCAAGCCTCCTTGATTGTCTTTGTATCATCAATGAGTGGAAGATTGTTATCATCTATGCATTCTTTTATGGAATTTAATGCAGAGTTCTTTAGCCTTGTCATTTCCAAATCTTTGAAAGATGTATCAAACCTCTCTTGCCATTTTTTTTAAATTTCTCATCCTCTTCTCTTTTCCCATTTGTTGAGCACCAATTCACTGCAACTCAACAAGAAAATCAAATTGCAAATATATCGGCTTCTCTGCTAACTAGCTTCTACAAATAAGGCAAGCCTGCAAAGTTTCTGCAAAGGTGAAACTTACAAAAAGGCTTTCACAAACCATTTCTTTTAAATAGTTTTCATAATTCCCAGAGTTGATTGGAACAATGCCCTCTTTGATTTTGAAGAAAAAATAAATTACATGAGCCTTTTAAGAATTACATGATCTCTTTGAAAACAATACCTTGAAGCCCTTTTTCAAAAAAACCATGAGTGTTTTTTTAAACAATACCCTCAGATCCCTTTCAAAAAATTTCATGCACCCTTAATAAACATTTCAGTCACCCTTTTTAAAAACAAAAGCATATGGATAAATACCATGAACAATGTATGATGTAATTTGTCTTTAAAATATCTTTTTGAAAAAAGGGCTTATAAATCCCTCACTTAAAAATATCTTTATGAAAAAAAGGCTTATGAATCTTGTCAACAAGGATCTTGACTTATCTTTTTCATCAATTTTATATGACTCATTCTTACTTTAAAATTCATGCTCCATGCATCAACAACGATTCCACCCCCAACACTTGTTTTCATATAAGACATTAACTTTTTCCTATTTTTCTTTTTCATTGTATGTGCTCCCATGACTTGGTGCTTCGTTCTCGATTGACTTGGTGCTGGAAATAAAATTTGTGCCAATGCTCTGTTAATCGAGAAAAAACATCCTAATCAACATTTGGGGAAATCCACTAGTCAAGACATGTAACTTGTATCTATATCTATTGAAGTGGTGGTTCTGACTAGTATTATGGGACTAGTTACCCTTTCACACAACAAGTGTATAATACACGAAAAATGAAAGATGAAATATAACTCTAAGCTATGTATTGCATACCTATTACTCTAATATAATATAAATTATAAGCTTCTTAACTAAAAGTACCTAGGATTTATTGAGTTGACATGCTTTTACAATTTTCCAATGTTACTTAGTAATATAAATCAATAAGTAAAACTCGAAGTAGTCCCCTTAAATGATAAAAGTAATCTTGATTAAATAGTTAATAAAAATTAGCTTTTAATGACAGCAGACATGTAAAATCCAATGAATCATATAAAACTAAATATCTCTTTCATTAGTATCTTGAATAGTGAAAAATACCAAATTTGGTTCAATACATGGGAATGAATAAAGTAAACAATTTCCTTAGAAAAACGGAGATAGAATAAATCATGAATAATAGTAACTAAGAGGAATTCTTCTATGCCTTCTCCATAAACGCTTGATGGCTCCAAATTAAAATAAAATATCACTTACAGATAGTCATGCACATATAAATCTCTTTTTTTTCATTCGAATCAAAACATTTATCTCATAATTGAGACGAGTATGTATACATTTTTGAAAGAATAACAATCCTTCGTTGTTTATCAACTAAAAACTACATAAAAAATAATCCAAACAATAAATCAATATTCAATGGACATCTCAGCCTAACTTATAATATCTCGGAAGCTTAATTTGAATCTAATTCAAAGATACTTCGAATGAGCTGAAGGGTAGTTTCCAACAGAATCCTTGAATGGAATTTACAATAGTTTATGCCTTTCTTTAGCACTGTAGTGGATCATCAATTCGATTAGGATCGGAAGCCAAAGATATTCCATAATCAACCTTGGGTTTATCCTTGTAATTCAAATAATAGAACTCATCAATGTTTTTTGGGAATAACCCAAATCATAACCAATCGCAAAGAAAAACCACAACATAGCATGAGAACCTTATCATTGTGACTTTCCAGATCTTTATAGCTACAACCAAACCAAAGTATGACAAATGGTGGATGTGAATGGATATCAAGGTTTTATATGTGTGTCCTTCCAAAAGTTCTGATATACGAGCGAGCATGATTTCACAATTAAACCAAATCTTTAATCATATCGGGTTTGACATATTAATGATTTGTACATATTGGAAGTCAAAGGGAGGGTGTTGTATCAATTATCAGAGATCGGAGCTTATATGATATCGGAAGATCAAATATCTTTCATATCGAAACTTTTAAGAGGTGACACATAACAAAAACTGTGATATGGGTATTTATCTGATATTGTTTTGTTACACACATTATGTGTTATTTAAGTTAGTTTTCACTTCGTATTCCTCAAACTTTAGTTATAAAGGTTTTAAAACAATACTCTTATAGCCTAATGTTCCACTATTTGTTTATTAAAGATTCATTCCCACATGTTCTAACATGTCTTGGTGGATATTTATTAATTAATCCTAATCATTTAAGATTTGAAACAAAGTGTTATTAACAACAAAATTAGTAAGATTAAGGAAAACTAAAAATAAAACAAGGCAAACTAGGTTGAGATGAAACAATTCAACAATTCAAAATACAAATGAAAATTCAAAAGGGTCCCCATAGTTATTATGATAATAATAAAGTCAAAATGGGGGTTTTGTGCTTTTTACCACAACAATGATGACACATGGGAAAAACCAGTAATCTTTGAAAATAATGATGAAATTGCAAAGAAAAAGGAATGAAGTTAAATGAATCAAAACTCTAAAATTTAGGTTTTTCAATGAAATCTGAGTAAAGGATAGTGGAATTTAATCATTTTGTACATCTCTAGTAATAATAATAAAAGAAAAATCATATTTACGATAGTTATTAGTTGATAACAACTTTAACTAAAGAGAAAAATATTTTAATTGAGATTATTAAAAATATGAACTCTTATTATCACAGGTAGAACCATTGTTGCTAGTAGGTATCCATATCATCGGTAGGGTTACCTTTTAACCCAAGGAAAAGTCAATATCCCATCTATTGCTTGATATTTCAGAGGAAATATAGTTTTCATTAAATTATAGTAAAAGCCATTGTCCTGGCTTGGTGACCAGATTTTGACAATGTCATTCACTAGTATTAATAGTAATGAACAAGTAATCTCATGATGAGACCTCTTGACCTACAACAATTTGTTCTAATCCATTATCCTTCTGTAGTAACCAAATAAGATAATATCACTACGATCAATGCCCATCATCATTGTAGGTTGTCTCTCTAAGGAGACTCCCTATATTCTACGTATATAATTTATTTGACACTCTGATGATTTTAACATAGATGGAGAGACAAGTCCTCTCCTTAAGAGATTGGGATGATATAGAAGTGTGATAAAGCACTAAACCTTTTCATTTTCCTTTGCTACTTTAGGGTTCGTTTATGATATATGTTATTGTACAACAAGATTATCTCTTATATTATAAATTAGAGATCATCAAAAATGAAAAAAGGAAAAAAAACATGGAATAAGGTCTTCAAATCTAAATCTAAGAAATAATTTTTTTGATAATTAACTTAATATCCTTTCTTTTACTTAAGAATTTCATTAATTGGTAAAATAAATTTACCAAGTGTTAAACTAGGGAGGTGGTAATAAAACAAAATAAACACACTGATATGTACAAATGAGTACTTACATATTTACAATCAATTTCATGAATTGCAAGCAAAATATTTTTTTAGAATTAACCCATTTACACGAAGGGATTCTCTTCTTCCATGTAGATCTTGCAGCATAAAGGTAGATGGGCCCAGTTTTTCCACAATTTGAAATAGTCCAGGCCATCGTTTTTGAAATTTAGAGTTTTTTCCATTTTCCTCATGGGCTTTGTCCCATTTTAGCACTAAGTCCCCAATATCAAAATCTTAATGCCCGAATGATCTTGAATCAAACCACGATTTTATAGCTTTCTAATGTTTGGCATAAATTTAGCTACTTTTTCTCTTTCTTCCTCTAACTTAATGTTTACGACAATCAATAATGTAGAGAAGAGCATGGTAGTACTTCAATTGATTGAACAAGGGCTAATGTTGGAAATGCAATATTGGTAGGAAAAACAACTTCCTTGTCATAAGCCAAATTTTAAGGAGATGTCCCTAAAGATGTTTTGAAAGTAATTCATCCCAAACAACAAAATAAAGAGATTTATGCCAATTCTTTTGTTTATCATCAATGGTTCTTTTAATTACCCTTAATATATTTTTATTAGTTAATTCAACTAATTCATTACTTTGTGAGTAATAATTAGATGAATGCTTAAGTTTAAAACCTCTCTTTAATGCAAAATTAGACATAGTATTCCTGGAAAAATAAGTAGCATTATCAAACAATGAGAGAGTTCAAATGTCCAAACATGGTTATGATGTACTACTCGATAAAATCAATTATGACCTCGGAATTAACAACCTTTACAGGAATGGCCTCAACCCATTTCATAAAATAATCTATCACAATAATGATATATTTATGTTGCTTAGCAGATTTTGGAATGATATCACCTACTACATCAAGGCCCCATTGTTCAAATGGTTGATTAGTTGTAATAGGTTGTAAAGGAAAAGAAACCTTATTTTCTCTTCCAATGAGAATTTGACAAAATTTATAGTTTCAAACTTAGGAGTAAGCATCTTTAAACATTGTTGGCCAATAGTAGCCAACATGGAGAATCTTGTGAGTTGTTTTTCTTCTCCATAGTGACCACCTGCTTTCCCATCATGAAGTTCCTCCAAAACCTTTTCACTCTCAGCATTTTCTAAACATCTAAGAAGCATAGAATCATAATTTTTGTGAATCAAAATACCATTGAAAAGATTATAATTATTTTCCTTGATCATCAAATCTCTCTTCTTCAATGGTGCCAACTCATTTGGGGCATTTCCATAAGTCAAATAATAAATTAAATATGAATATTGGGAATTTGAATCAATAACATGCCTCGACTAATTTTTCCTCACTACCTATGTCTTCCCAAGATGAAATCAAAGGAGGAATTGTTACTAGATTACAAAATCCTTGTCCTCTTACAATTTTGGTAGGTTTGATTCCTAAACCATATTCTTTTAGTGCAATTATCCAGTTAGCTATTTTATTATCGAGATCCTTCTGCACTAGCAATTGCCTAACAGTTGGAAATGGCACAATAAAAGTAGTATATACTTTCAACAAAAATGGTCGAAAATATTTGCTCTCTTTTCACACTTTAAATTATTGTTCTCAACTTCGGAGTAATTTAATTCGGCTCCCTGTAAATTAGAGTTGTAAAATGCAATAGGAGCATCTTCATTTTCTTCATTTCTTTTGGTTAGAACTATTTCCAATGAATCATTAGAAGCGAAAGTGTATAATACAAATTTTTTATTAAAATTAGGAGAATAAAGAGAAGGATCGTTAATAACAACCTGTTTAATAGAATCACATGCTGATTTTTCTATTAAACCACATTTATAAATCATTTTATTTTTAATTAAATTTTGTAATGGTGCGATGATTTGTGAAAAATCAGGCACAAAACATTTCACCAAATTAATCTGCCCTAAAAATTATTACAGGGAGCTTTATTATGGGGCAAATGAATTTCAAAAATCGCTTTAATTATTTCGAGATCAATAGAAATGTCATCTTTCAAAACAATAAATCCCAATAGCTTACCTTCATTTAAAGAAAAAAAATTACTTTTTGCAATTTAATGAAATACCATATCTCCTACATCTTTCAAATATTAATTTCAAATCAGGTATGTGATTACTTCTCTTTTTTGAATAAATGATAATATCATCTAAGTAAATCACTACATATTTATTAATTAATCCTTTAAAGGCAATCTTCGTTGCTCATTGAAACATAGCTCCAATGTTGACTAGACCAAATGGAATATTTTGGTATAAACAAGTGCCCCACTTGGTTCTTGTTAGATCCCTATAATACTAGTGATTCCCCCCTTACTATTGTCATTGTAGCCCTTATTTTTATTGTTGTGCCCATATTGTTCCCATATTGTTATTATTGTACCCCATAGGAGCCCACTATTATTATTGTTGTGCCCTTATATTATTATTATTATGTCACCTTTGATTATATTGTGACCCCTTAGACTCCTATATATAGAAAGGAGGTTTTCTCATTTGTATCATCCAATAATTATTCATTTTTGTAATGTAAAGGAGATTCCCCCCTCAAAGAGGCTAATATGAAGTTGTTTCTCTATACTTTCTTCTATTTTGTGAGTTGGTTGCATAACAATTGGTATCATAGCTTTGGATTCTACGTTTTTGCTGCTCCAAACAGGTCATCGTGGAATGTTAATTATACCTTTTTTTATACAATGTTTGAGAGGCTGAAATTAAAACCCATTTGGTCCACATGGGGTAGCTCAAGTGGCATGGACGTGGAAATGAAGTCTCACTGAACCAGAAGTCTTGGGTTCAAATCTTGGGCTACCCTTCCCCTGTAGCGGGGTGTGTAATGGACATGAAAATAAGAGAGTCCTACCAAAGCTTACAAAAAAATAAATTAAAACCCATTTGAGCTGAAATCTTGATGAACCTCAGGTCCAAATTTCAAATCTTTCCTTGCTATAGTTTCAGATATAGTATCCAAGTAAGTTAGGGTTTTTACAGGCTCCCAAATTATATCTCAAACAAGTGACCTGGGGAAAATAGTTATAACTTTTTCACTGAGCATCAGATTTAAATTTTATCAAAATTTATAGAAATACGATGGCCTCTAACTTTCTTTTTATCATTATCAAGTCCTAAGGTCGAAAAAAATGACAAGTGGAAATTCGTACAAGTTCGCTCTACTGAACCAGTCTATAATCACGTCATCGTGGGAGATTCACATAGATCTTCTTTGGGGAATCCATTATTGATCAGAATTATGGGGTTGGAAATAAGATTTAGAGGGATACCATAGGAAATACTTTTAGACCTTGGAGATCTGTAATTATAGACATACAATAGATTCAATATCCAGCTCCTACAAAGTGAGAAAAAAGGTGTGTAGTTTTTTTTTTTATTTTTCATAAGTTTGGTTGAAAAAACAATTTGAAGGAATTCAAAGGGCATAGTGAAGCATTATTATCTTTAATTGATGACCTAGAGAAAGAAAAGGGAAACACCTAGTAAGAAACCTGAAATATCTAGCATGACTCATGAAGAAGAGGAAGAAATGCAACATGATATTATTGGGTTGTGTTATATTCTTTCCACGAGTAGCCCATGTAATTATCCACGTGGTTAGAAGGGGGATGAAGCCCCCACTTCGTTGAGCTCATTGTGTAGCGAGGCGATTCATAGGGGGTCTGAGGGGTGCAGATAACCCCACTCTATGGGGTCCGAGGTAGCGCCCCAGAAAATTTTGGTTTTGGACCCTATGTTAGGTTGGAAAAAACTACCTATGATTTTGTGCATGATTTTCACGCATGGTTTTGGATGTGATGGTTTCTTGATCCATGGTATTGGATGTTTCATCATGTATAAATATGTATTGTAACATTGAAAGGAACATAATGAAAAATCAAGCTGGTAGTCCTAGTTTTGGGATCTAGGGGAAAATCTCTATGTATATGTGTTTTATGTGTTATGCTCTTGCATTGAATATTTTCTATGTTTTAGAATTCGTATGTAGGTAATTTCTGTATGGGTTTAAAACCTACATTTGGTATCAAAGTTGTTTTGGCTTCAAGGGGACACCTTTGTTGGTGAGGGGTTTCACTCGGGCTTGTGGTAGACCCTGTTCAGTGGGAGATCTGTTGGATCGATTCCAGTGATGAAAGAAGATGGCGAGCAGTGGAAAGGTAGAGATCAAGAAATTTAATGGTTAGAATTTTGAGTTGTGGACACTCAAGATGGAGGATCACAGTAGATCTGGGTACTAAACCAACCAGAGTGTCCAAAGAAGAATGGAAGAGGTTAGATCAAAAGGCAAAGAGAAAAATATGATTGTGTGTCTCAGATTTAGTATTGTTGAATGTATCAAGGGAAGCTATAGTGAAGGCTTTGTGGGACAAGTTAGGGACTTTGTACCAATCTAAGTCTCTGGTGAATAAACTGCTCCTATGGAAAAAGCTATATAACATAAGGATGAAAGATGGAGACTCGGTGACAGAACATCTGAATGCATTTAATATTGTGGTAAGTCAGTTATTATCTATTGATATTAAAATTTCAGATGAAGATAAGTGCATCAGTTTATAATTTTCTCTACCAGATTGTGGGATGGTTTGGTTATTGCAATAGTTAGCAATGCAATTGCCTTGCAGTTTGATGAAATAGTCTCATCCTTACTAAAGGAGTGGATGAGGTGGAAAAATATGGAGAGATAGAATTGTGATGCCTTGTCTGTTCGAGGATAGTCCCAAAACAGAAATAGAAATAAGTCATCAAGTGGGAGATCTAAATCTAGAGGAAGATCTAAATATCCAGAAAAACCTGTAAATGTTGTGTGTTGGAAATGCAGAAAGGAAGGGCACTACAAAAGGGATTATAAATCTAAAGCTCCTAATAAAGGAAGGGGATCCGATGATGCTCCTTCTACAGAGGCGAAAACCACCTCAGATAAAGGTGGGGATGTGTACTTGGCTTCTTCAAGTACACATGTAGATCATGAGGCATGTTTGATTGACTCAAGTGCATCCTTTCACTTCACTTGCCATAGAGAGTGGTTCTGTGAGTATGAGAAATACGATGGTGGTGATGTCTTCTTAGGGGATGATAGGAAGTCTAGAATAGTTGGTCATGGAAAAGTAAAGTTGAAGTTGCAAGATGATTTAGGGGGCACTGGTATTGATGCGAGGAGCTTGAATTGGAACTCTATACAAGCTGCAAGGTAGAACTGTTGTTGATGGGTGCAATAGTTCCGTGGTTCTTGAAAGTGGAGCAGAAAATCTAGTGGTCTCTGGAGAGAAGACCATACTGTGGCATCAAAGGCTTGGACATATTGGAGAGAAAGGCCTTCGAATACTTCATGGTAAAGGTATGGTAGAAGGTATAAGTAATAGCTCTTTGGATTTTGATTTCTATGAAAATTGTGTATATGGAAGAAGAATCAGGTGAGTTTCCCCTCTGGTGGTAAGAGGGAAAAATAGATAGTATAGCCTGTGCATAGTGATGTGTTTGGACCTGTGAAGGTTCCATCACTGGGTAAGTCTGTGTACTGTGTATCATTTATAGATGACTTCTTGAGGGATACATGGATATATTTCCTTAAGAAGTAATACGAAGTCTTTGACAGGTTTAAAGAATTTAAGGCTCTAGTAGAAAACTGGATAGAGAAGAAGATAAAGGTGTTGAGGACAGATAATGGTGGAGAGTTTTGTAGTAAGGAATTTGAAGAATTCTATAAGAAGTGTGGTATACCACAATAGAAGACTACTCCATATACACCTCAGCAAAATGGAGTTGCAGAAACAATGAACAAGACATTGATAGAAAGGGCAAGAAGCATGATTAATGGTGTCAGGTTAGGATAGGAATTCTGGGGAGAGGCGGTGGAGACAACATGTTACCTGGTCAATAGATCACCTTCATTAGCATTGGAGGATAAGACCCCATAAGAGATATGGACTGGTAAGAAACCCTCTCTTTCACATCTGAGGGTATTTGGATGTGATACATATGTACATGTTCTAAAGGAGAAATGAACAATGTTGGATAGTAAATTTGAAAGTGCATCTTTATTGGGTATAAGGATGGTTTAAAGGGTTATAAGCTTTGGAACCCAGTAGCAAGGAAGGTTGTGTATGGCCGAGATGTGGTGTTTAGAGAGGTGAAAGATGTTATTAAACATGAAGTCCAACCAAAAGAACTTGAGAAGATAGAATTTGAGCTAAAAGAGGAAGAATCAAACTCTATAGCAAAGGAGGAATCAGAAGATGAAGAGCCACAAACTCCAGGTGTGAGAAGATTAGTTCAAGGAAGAAGGCAACCAGAAAGGTATATTCCATCTGCTTTCTGCTCAAATTTTTCTTTATCTATTACTGATGATGATCCCAAAATTGTGAAGGAAGCAGTAGATTTAAAGGATGGAAAAGTCTAGAAAGAGGCCATGGTAGATAAAATGGCATCTTTGCACAAAAATGAGGTTTGGGATCTGGTGGAGTTGTTGGCTGGAAGGAAACCTATTGGCAGCAAATGGGTGTTCAAGAAGAAGACAAATGTAGAAGGAAAGGTGGAGAAGTACAAAGCTTGGTTGGTAGAAAAAGGTTATTCCCAAGTGCCGAGAATTGATTTTGGTGATATTTTTTCTCCTGTTGCCAAGGTAACTTCTATTAGATTACTTTTATCGGTTGCTACTTCTTTTTATTTTGAGGTAGAACAGATGGATGTGAACACAACATTTCTTCACAGGGATCTAGAAGAGGAGATCTACATGAAGCAACCTGAAGGCTTTGCAATGAAGGGTAAGAAGGAACTAGTATGCAAGTTAAAGAAGTCTCTATATGGGTTAAAACAATAACCAAGGATGTGGTATCAGAAATTTGATACATTTATACGGGGACTTGGCTTCACCACAAGAAAAGCAGATCACTCTATGTATTTTAAGTTAATTGGTCACTGTGTTGTTTATCTGGTCTTGTATATGGATGATATGTTGCTGGTTGGAAATGACAAAGAAATAATGTAGGATTTGAAGACCCAAGTGTCCTCCAAATTCGACATGAAAGATCTTAGTGCTACAAACTATATTTTGGGCATGGAAATTAAAAGAGATTGGGCAAAGAGGAAGCTATGGTTAAACTAGAGGAAGTATGTTGAGACAATATTGCATAGGTTTAATATGCAGGACAGTAAACCTGTGAAGTTTCCTATTCCTATAGGTTTAAAGTAATCTACTGAACAATGTCCCAAGACACAAGAAGAGGAAGAGGACATGTCCTATTTTCCATATGCAAGTGTAGTCAATAGTCTGATGTATGCGATGGTCTATACTAGACCAGACATTGCACGTGCAGTGGGAGTATTGAGCAAGTTTATGTCAAAACTAGGGAAGGAGCACTGGGTAGCAGTGAAGCGAGTTTTTAGGTATTTGCATGGCATTAGTGATTATGTTTTGTGATACCAAGGAAGACCAGGATTGGATAGAGTGTTGGATATTCATGGCTTTGTTGATGCAGACTGGGCTAGAGATATGGATCAAAGAAGATATACAAGTGGGTATGTCTTTAACCTATTTGGAGGTGCAATCAGCGAGATGAGTAAGAAACAATTTGTAGTGGCACTATCAACTATAAAGGAAAAATACATAGCAGCCACTCATGCAAGCAAAGGAAGCAGTTTGGTTGGAGAGATTGTGTTCAAATACGGGGTTAGTACAAGGAGCTATAAGGATAGACTGTGACAGCCAAAGTGAAATTTTCTTGGCAAAGAACCCTGCATATCATTCAAACACAAAGCACATTGATGTTTAGTATCACTTTGTAAGGGATATGATAGAAGACAAAAAGGTGTTACTAGTAAAGGTGGACACTTTGAAGAATACTGCAGATGCATTGACAAAATATGTGATTTATGAGAATTTCTCTTGGTGTAGAGAAGCAATGGGTGTTGCAAGGCTAGATTAATGACTAAGCTCTCTTGTGGCCCCCTATGGAAAGAAAACAACAAGTGGAAGAATGTTGGGTTGTGTTACATTCTTTCCAGAACTAACCCATGTTGTTAATCGAGGGGTTAGAAGGGTGGCGGAGCCCCCCCTTCGTTGTGCCAATTACGTAGCAGGGAGAGTCACAGGGGGTTTGAGGGGTGCAGATAACCCAACTCTATGGTTTTGGACCCTATGTTAGGTTGCGCGGACCTACCTATTATTTTGTGCATGATTTTCTCACATGGTTTTGGATGCAATGGTTTTTTAGTCCATGGTATTGGATGCTTCGGCATGTATAAATATGTATTGTAACATTGAAAGGAACATAATGAAAAATCAAGATGGTAGTCCCAGTTTTGGCATCCAGTGGAAAATGTATATAAATTTAATTTGTGCTCTTGCATTTTTATTTTCTATGTTTTAGAATTCGTATGCAGGTAATTTATATACGGGGTTAGAACCTATAGATATACCAAAATTACGAGACCAAGTGTAACAAAATTCACTCTCACAAAAAGTAATAGAACCTAAATGGATAGTTTAAAGAAAGGTGTGGAAGCTAAGATGGACGGAATGGAAACTAAGATGAATGACATGGAAGCTAAGATGGATGGTATAGAAGGAAAACTTAAAGGTAACATGGAATATTTGAAGACAAATTTGACAAAGTTGCTACAAGAAATGCTTACTAATGGCGAAAGGGTAGTAAATGAAACTCATGACTAGAACAAAATAAATGTTAATCATGATTTCATAGACTCTAACATTAGATTGAAGACCCACCATGTTCCAAACATCAATATGAGGAATTTTGATGGCAAGGATCCCGTAACATGGATACTACAGATGGAGCAATATTTGGATCTTCATAATGTGCAAGACAAACAAAATGTACGCATTGAAACTTTATATTTGCAAATTAGTTTGTATGGTATCGATGGTTGTTCTCTTGTAAACCATTTTTCACTTGGGAAATTTTTATGGAAGAAATGATAACACATTATGAGGATAGAAAAAGAAATGCCTATTTTAGCCAATTAATAAATCTCAAACAAAAGGGTTCAATGATGGAGCACATCAAGGACTTCCAAAAATTGAATATAAGGGTAAAATATATTCCAAAGGAGCATAGTATTGATGTGTTCATAGGGACTGTAAAGGATAACATCCAACATGAGGTTTGCCTTTGGGAACCTGGTTCTTTGGAGAAGGCATTGAGGTTGGCAATAAAAGTGGAAAGAAAAATTATGGCAACAAGGAAGCCTACCACTCACAACTATAAATATGGAAGTGTTGTTGCCCCTAGCATTCCACAACCTACAAGGTTGACACTACAAAAATTGGAAGAAAAAAAAGAAAAAAGGGCTTTGTTACAGTTGTGATAGTGAATACACTAAAGTTCATAAGTGTGCTGAGAAGAAATTATTTTACATAGATTGTGAAGCGGAGAAAGAAAAGGAACAAGAAACATAAAAAAAATGACATACACCAGGAACAAACCCTAGAGAAAGAATAAATGAATTTGACCATGTCTTGTAATGCATTGGTAGCAATTACCAATCCTCAAACTATCAAGATAGAAGGACATATCGAGAAGAAAAAGGTAATAGTATAGATTGATTGGGGAAGTACCCATGATTTTATTCATTGTATGATAGCTATGAAATTGAATTTCTTCCTATATCCAGCACTAGAGTGTCAAGTGATGGTTGCAAGTTGAGGAACCATAAATTTCTCTAAAAAGTGTCGTAATATCAAGCTATTCATGAGAGAATATGTATTGAATAGCACAATGCTTTTCATTCCAATGGGTGGTGTTGATGTTGTACTAGGAGTCCAATGGCTATAATCCTTGGGTACAATAGCTTTTAATTTTCAAGAACTTTTCATGAAATTTGTTTTGTAAGGAAAGGAATTTGAATTAAGGGGTATCACAGGGAAACCAGGAAAGCTAATCAACTCTAATGGCATGAAAAAGATTATAAAGAAAGAATGATGAGGTGTAATTTCATAATTATGTTCTCTATAGGTTCCCACGGTGAAATCATCTATTTCTCTAGAGCTCCAAAAAGTCTTGGACAATCATTCCAAGGTATTTGAGAATTCTAAAGGCCTTCCATCTATTTGCAATCATGATAATGCTACTCATTTGATTCCATGAACTGTTCCTCCAAACATCAAGCCTTATAGATATCCTTATGCCCAAAAGAGTGAAATTGAGCATATCATTGCAGAAATGCTAGAGGATGGTATAATTTAACCTAGTCAAATATCTTTCTCTGCTCGAGTAGTATTGGTGCACAAGAAGGATGCATCATCGTGCATGTGTCTGGATTATAGGGAGCTCAATAAGCTTTCTATTAAAGATAAATTTCCCATTCCTATCATTGATGAATTATTGGATGAATTGCATGGATGAGTTTATTTCACCAAGTTGGATCTTCATTCAAGATATCATCAAATCAGACTGAATACTAAAGACATTCTGAAAATAGCTTTTAGAACTCATGAGGGTCATTACGAATTTTTGTTCATGCTTTTTGGCCTTACCAATGCACCTTCTACATTTCAAGTTTTGATGAATTACATTTTCAAAACCTTCCTTAGAAAATTTGTGTTAGTGTTTTTTTATGATATACTAACCTATAGCAAGTCTTGGAAGGACTATGTTCAACATGTTGACAGGGTGCTCAAATTATTGGACGAGAAACAACTATATGCAAAAATATCCAAATATTTATTTGGAGTACAAGAGGTGGAATATTGGGGTCATATTGTATCTCATGAAGGTGTTAAGGTAGACCCTAGCAAAATTAAAGGCATTAAGGAATGGAAAATACCCACATCCATAAATCATCTGTGAGGATTTCTCGAGTTGATAGGGTATTATCACAAGTTTGTTAAGAATTATGGGGGAATAGCAACACCTCTAACAACATTGTTGAAGAAAGATGCATTTTCCTGGATTCTATAAGAAACGAAGGCCTTTGAAAATCTTAAAGAGGCAATTTTCCAAGCACTGGTCTTAGCTACACTCGACTTCACAAAAACCTTTATTGTGGAACGTGATGCCTCAAGAAATGGAATTGGTGTTGTTTTAGTGCAAGAAGAAAGGCCCATTGCTTTTGAAAGTCATCCAATCAAAGGAAATTATTTACACATAGCTATTTATGAGAAGGAAATGATCGTAATACTACATGCACCTAAGAAATGTGACCCTACCCAATGGGAATATGCTTCAAGGTTAAAACAGATCATGATAGTCTTAAATAATTTTTAGAATAGATATTATCTTTAGAAGAGAAACAAAAATGGGTCACAAAGATGTTGGGTTATGACTTTGAAATCATATACAAAAAAAGGAAGCAAAATGTTGTGACAAATGCACTCTCAAGAAAGGATGAGGATGTGGAAGCATTGCTTTGCACCATTTCTATTATCCAACCAGATTAGATAAACAAATCAAGGGATGAATGGAAGAATGACGAACAAGTTTGGGCACTCATTCAAAAGATACAACAAGATACCAGTACATCTTATACATTTAGCTAGAAAAATGATTTGTTATGGTACAAATATCACTTATACCTATGTACGAATTCCCAACTCAAACAAAATATTCTTATGGAATTGCACACCTCTCCTTTAGGAGGGCACTCAAGATTTTTAAAAACTTACCATAGGATTAAGAAGGAATTTTTTTGGGATGGCCTTAAATCATATATTCAAAATTATGTGGTAGAATGTTTGGTTTTCCAACAAAATAGGGTTGAAACAGTTAAGACCCCAGGTCTATTGCAAGCTTTATCCATTCCAAGCCAACGTTGGGAGGAGGTTTCAATGGATTTTATCATAGTTTTACCCAAGTCCGAAGGAAAGAGTGTAATCATTGTGGTAGCTGAAAATCTTACCATGTGTGCACGGGTTTGTGCATTATCTCATCCATTTAAAGCCAATACAATTTCTACTTCATTTATGGAAACAATTCAAAAGCTACATGGAAACCCAAAGATTAGTGTAAGCGATAGAGATCCCATTTTCACTGGAAATTTTTCGACAAAATTATTTTCTTCTCTTGGTACTTAGTTAACTCATATCTCATCTTATCATCCTCAATATAATGGGGAAACTAAGATACTAAACAAGTTTTTGGAAGGATATCTTCATTGATTTGTTTCTGATAAATAGACATAATGGGTGAAATGGTTGCCTTTAGCTGAATTGTGGTATAACACTACCTTCCATACTGCAGCAAAAGAGGCCCCATTTATGGCACTTTATGGATATCATCCACCGTCCATCACATCGTATTTAACAGAAAATTCTAAGGTTCAAGTAGTGGAAGATCACATTGAGCATCAATAGCAAGTTCTCCAACTCTTAAATGATAACCTCAATTTAGCGCAAAATAAAATGAAATAATAGGTATATCAACATCGCATGGAAAGAAGTTTTGATGTAGGTGATTGGGTATTCCTCCGACCAAAACCATATAAACAAATGCCCCTTAAGCAAGCTAAGAAGGATAATAAATTATCACCAAAGTATTATGCTTTGTACAAGTTGTTGCAAAATATTGGTACTATGGCATACAAATTGGAGCATCATGTAACTTCCCAAGTGCACCCATTTTTCCCTATTTCATGCTTAAATAAGGTTATAGGTGACAAGTCCCAGTTCAAACAATATTTCTAGAACTTTACGAGGAAGAAAAATCATATTGGAACCTGAAACAGTCACAGAAATAAGAACTTGACAACTTCGAAATTGATCAATTTCAGAGTATCTCATCAAGTGGAAGAATTTATCCGTTGAAGATTCCACATGGGAGGATGAGAATTTTATATAAAAGCATCCAGAATTATTGAAGCATTGAGGACAACAATTTTTTGAAGGAGAGGGGCATGTTAGGTCCCTATATTACTAGTGATTCCCTAATTACTATTGTCATTATAGCTCTTATTGTTATTTTTGTACCCCTATTGTCCCCATACTATTATTATTGTGCCCCATAGAAGCCCACTATCGTTATTGTTGTGCCCTTATATTATTATTTCTATGTCATCTTTCATTATATTGTGACCCCTTAGACTCCTATATATAGAAAGGAGGTTTTATCATTTTTTTTATCCGAGAATTGTTCATTTGTGTAATGTAAAGGAGGGTTCCCCCTCGAAGAGGCTGATTTTGAAGTCGTTGCTCTGTGCTTTCTTCTATTTTATGAGTTGGTTGCATAACTGTGCTAAAAGTTATTTTGATCCTATCATCAGGATGCACCACAATTTGATTGTAACCTGAAAATCCATCTAAAAGGGACATCAGTTGTGAGCCTACTATAGATTGTAAAACATATGCCATAGGTGGCATCGAAAAATTTTCATTCTCGGAAACTTTATTCAAAATATGAAAATCAATGCAGATCCTAATTTCACCATTCTTTTTCCAGTCTGGAACTAAATTTGATACCCATTTTTAATGCCAAACAGAAAATATGATTTTAGCTATGAGTAGCTTATTAAGTTCAGCTTTGATTTAAGCATCCAAATTGGGATGGATTTTCTTGAGGTTTTGTTGGACTAGTTTAATTTCTGATGACATCATAATAGTACATTTGGTGGCATGGGTATAGGTGATATAGACAAATGCCCAAATCCTACTATAATCTCTTCAATTTCTGGTTGAATTCCTCTTTCAACTTCAACAGGTGTATCAGTCATCTATTGACAACTTCATAAGTTTCCTCTTATCACCCTAACCCCTATTATCAAGCAATAATCATATCATAGACCTATTTTTCCTCTATCATACTTATAATCCCATAGGAATTATAGTGATAGACTATCGTTGCTTCTAAAACAAAGGAAATGTGTTAAAAACATGATATACACAGGCATAGAGCTTTCGTTCCAACGGAACAAAAATACACTATTGGGGCCCTATTACTACCATAGAGTTAATTCTAAAGAATTAACTATCGGTGCTTTATATTTCAAATTATTTGGTTGAACACAATTAACAATATCAGTGCTTTAAATCGGCCCTTCTAAGCTCCTACTTCTGATGTGATAACACGTAATGTTATCAGAGGTCGCAATCAGTGACTTCAGTGCTCCCAAGACAAGGCTCCTCTACTCTGATCTGGCGACGTGATAACAATCATGGACCTGATATCCTTTTAACTCTTCTTTGTAGTGTTTTGGGTCAGGCTGTCAGAGTTTTGGACTTCGGTGGTTTAACTTTGTCCCACTCCCGCTCAGCGATGTGATAAAGGTTCGGACCCAATATGGGTATGAACCAAAATCAATAATATTTCAAGTCTGGAACTACATCCAGACTAGGTATTTTTCAAAGATTTCCTGTGTAAACAGAGTTCTACCCATGAGCTCTATTGAGAAAATAAAGAAACTAGACTCACCAGTATAAAGGAAAAACACAATCTAAATGCTTCAACCACAATATTACTTGTAAATAAGGTTAAATCATTGATATTCAAACTCAAAAGAAAGCCATCAAACTGGTACATGCATACAATTACGAGTCAATAGAGAACTATTCGATCGGATGCACAGAGAGAGATTTTTTTTCAGATTATAATGCTTCTGGGCACAAATAACTCTAGAGCGTCCTATTATTTCATTTAATAATTAATAGATAATCCCTCTCGGTCCTTATCCATACAAAAGCATGCCTTTTACATAGATCAATTTAAAGCAATTATGCATAAATCTTGTTACAGCTTATCCATAAGTGGTTATTATAGCATTATTTATTCTTAATTATATCCTTATCTTAAACTAGAAAAGCATGGAAATTGCTGGCTAAAGGACCCCACTCCTTTGCCTGTAGATATTTTGGATTTTTGGAATAAGTTTGAAGATTTTCCCTCCAAGTCTCATGCTCCTGCATCAGACTCATGACGACAAAATTCTTCATAGGCTCATGTCCATGAGTTCATCTACAAAACTGCCTAGTTTCTGTAGCATGTCTTATGTAACCCAAGTAGCTTTAGTGGTTGGTTAATCCTTGTTGGGTTGTGTTATATTATTTCCACGACTAACCTACGTTTGAGGGGGGCGGGTAGCCCCCCTCTATGGGGTTCGGGGCAGCGCCCCGAGAAAATTTTTTTTGGACCCTATATTAGGTTGGGTGAACCTACCTATCGTTTTCGGTCCACAGTTTTGGACGCGATGGTTTTCGGTCCATGGTATTGGATGCTTCGGCATGTATAAATATGTATTGTAACATTGAAAGGAATATAATGAAAAATCAAGCTGGTAGTCTCGGTTTTGAGATCTAGCGGGAAATCTCTGTGTATATGTGTTTTATGTGTTATGCTCTCGCATTTTTATTTTTCCTGTGATTTAGAATTCATATGCAGGTAATTTCTGTACGGGGTTAAAACCTACATTCTCATATTCCATAGGGACTACCTGCAATAACCTGTTGTTGGGAGACAACTAGAACGGAGAGGGTAGGGATTAGAGTCATAGCCCCCGCCCCGAGTCATTGTCGCACCGTGCCTGTACAATTTGAGCGACAATAGGCCCCTCTCCAACCTTCTAGAAGTATTTTACTTTATTATTTTATTTTCATTTTAAAAGATTCTCCCATTAACTTTATCTTAAGTGATTTTTTTTAGTCACTTTACCCCCCCTTTTGGCCCTTTTTCTCCTATTAAGCACCTTTACTCTTTTTATCAATAAATAGATTAATTAAAAATCACTTTTTAACCCGAGAAATGATTATTCGACCATCATACCATCTCGGCCATTGAAAACCTCTCCCCACCATCCCTGGAATTCCATCCTATACGCATCATAAGGAAAATTGAAAAATGGGAACATTACATTTTCATGCCCTAACTCAAAGATGAGGATAAAGGGTGCTAGATTCAATGAAAAATAACAATCAACCCAAAGTATTGATTTGGAGCATAAGGGACACATGGAATGTGACATGGATTTCCTTGGTCATGCTACTTCAATCAGTTTCTCCTATTAGTTCTCCTCTTGAAAGAAGGACCTTGGTGGAGATGATACTGGACTAGGGACAAAGGATAAACCTCCCAAGTGAAGCATGGGAACAAGGGTACAATCAAGAGTGGTCAACCATCAAACTTGGCCTATGATCCATATTAATATGCCGAAAAACATTAAATGAAAGCACATGATTACAAGAATGTGTTGATTTGGGGTAGCATCGAATGTGCTCTAGCCATGAAAATTGGTGGAGAGGCTTAAGCACATGAGATCTCCAAGACCCAGAAATGGTCTGGGCAGCTTCTACTCGATTAAAGAGATATTAAAATAATTAATAGTTTTAATGGAGTTCCTAAGTCAAAAGTTAGGAAAAAAAAAATATTAATGGATATTAATATAAAACTGGGTTAGAAGGTTCTAAAGGACATGGATCAAGCCAAATCTAATCTTAGCCATTGATTAGAGATGTAATTACTAATCTCGGCCGTTGAAAGACCAACAAGAAAAGTATAAGAAGAGGCTTGAGGGTCAGTTGGAGAATACACCAGAGTGATTAGTCATTCGATTTTCTAGAGCGGGGTTTGCTAAGAGAAGTTGAATCAGTGATCAGTTTGCAACGAGGGGTAGTGAGTATGGGAAAAAGAGGCAGAGATAGTGCCGAGAGACCATTGCAGAGGCAGACACAGAAGCCAGAGGGAGCCACACAGAGTCTAGCAGAGACAATTCAGAGGCCAGAAGGGCCTACATCATCCACACAGAGGCTGCAGGAGTGACGCAGAGGGCCATAGAGGCTGCGCAGTGCCTTAGAGCTCTGACGCAGAGGGTTTTGAGGCTAACGTAGAGGCCAGGAGGGCTGACGCAGTGCTTCAGTTGTGCTGGAGAGGGTTTCGTGGGGCATATTTTTTGAATATCTGCTTCCGAATAGAGAGGTATTACTGCCAGATTATTTTCTCTATTGGGTGAGCTAGTTTGGTACCCAATTGTACTCAAGGATAGACTGCATAATAAAATAATGCTCAGAATTGCTGCATCGGTTTTCCCAAGTTGGGTTTTTCCGGGGATGAGTTGTCCAAAAATAACGGTGTCACTTGTGTGTTTTCTATTTCTTTAGCTGTTGATTTGTAGATGGTTGAGACTGTATTGTATTTATTTCGATATTTATATGTTTAAATAACTTGTTCGTAATTAACAAGTAGGAGAAATAAACCAGAGAATACAGATAATGTTTCTAACGAGTAATGGTTAGAATTTCAATAGAATGCTTAATCTTTCTTTTGATAGATGACCCACCTTCCTTCAAGAAACATGTCAAATGGGAGAGAGCACTGACCAAAGCACAAGTGGAGATCTTTGATGTAAAGCTATCTATGGGCCATCGTAGGGATGTTGGATGGTTGGTTGATAAATGAGGAGAAAAAAATTAGCCCATTGGTTACCCACTTTTGGTAGGTAATAATGACAACTCATTGTAAGTCAATGGGTGCTTAGCTCGAGTGGTAGGGATGGTGGTTTGCCATCCCATCCACCCGGGTTCAATTCCCCGAAGACGTGGCCCGTCATAGTAAGGCTGAAGGGATAGGCGTCTCGTTGGAGTTTGGGATCCCAACTCTAGTACCAGTGGTCTCCGAACGTCTTGGTCCTACACTAAACTATGAGTTCCTCATATATGTGGCTTGCAAACTGTTGCATATATCTAGGGAGGTTTCTAGTTCCCTATAAAATTTTTATGTTGAATAATGACAACTCATTGTAAATATGAAAGATATTAAATGGTTAGTGGTTGATTGGGATAAGAGGTAAATGGATTTATGTTAGGTGAAACTATTGGAGATGGAGGAGAAAATTGGTAGGATTTTCTCTCAAAATTTTGCAGGAGTCTTTTTAGAACAAGAATATGCAAATCTTAAAATTTTAGAGGACCAAAGAACTCATTTGTTAGCGATACGAGAAATTAGTTGGAGACTGGAAACTTATGCACTTTGGTTGGAGAAAGATAGAAAGTATGATTTATTTCATAAGTTTCCAACACTAAGAAAGCCCTCAACACCATTTTGGAACTCGAAGAGCCAAATGGGTCCAAGCTTAGGTTGTTCAAGGAGATTTCAACAACAAGATATTCTCATTTTGATGCTTTGTTCAAAGAGCCAGTGGAGAATCACATAGCAGAGAAAATGAGGGTTCTAAGATTGTTCCCCAATTTTTTGGACCAAGACTTGAGTGTTAAATTAGGGGTCCCTATTACAAAGGATGAAATGCAATATGTTCTAAAAGGCTTTAAGAGGGAAAAAATTCTAGGCCTAGGTGGTTATAATGTGGAGTTTTACCTTGATTCCTTTGATCTTTTGATAGATGAGATTCCTAGGGTGGTAAAGGTATCTAAGGTCACATGCATAATTTCAGGCACTCGACATAATGTTTATTGCTTTTATCCCCAAGAAATCAAATCCCTCATCTCTTGGTGATTTTAGGCCTATCAATTTGTGCAATGTACTTTCCAAGGTGATTGTCAAAATCATTGTCGAGGATTAAAGGGGTTTTGTCTACCTGTATATTTGGAAGAGCAATTTAGGTTCCTCTACAACAAACACATATTGGATGCTATTAGTCCTACATAGGAGGGGCGTCACTCTAATAAAAAACTTCCTGAATGTGGTCATGAAGCTTGA
Organism: Pinus taeda; assembly: GCA_000404065.3. NCBI lineage: Eukaryota > Viridiplantae > Streptophyta > Pinopsida > Pinales > Pinaceae > Pinus > Pinus taeda. The sequence continues at coordinate 224,608 of APFE030676178.1, read as the reverse complement.
CTTCGCTAAAACGTATGATAAGGTAAATTGGACTTTTCTTAGATTGGTACTCTTGTAGATTGGAATGAGCTTGGAGGTAGTCAATTGGATTATGGGGTGTGTTCCATTAGAAAAAATTGCAGTTCTCATCAATGGTTCTACGTCAAGGTTCTTCAAAGCCTTGCAGGGACTGAGACAAGGATAGTGAATGCACCCTTTTCCTTTTCTGTTGGTTGTAAAAAATACGAGGAGACTTATTTCTTGTGCCAGATTTGGAGGCATTGTCAGGGATGTTCTGGTTGTAACTCGAAATTTTAATGCATCTCTTGTTTTTTGACGATGTTCTCCTATTTAGGGAGGCAATGGTAAGGGAATGGAGAACTTATAATCATCTATTTTTTTTTTAAGCCACTGGGATGGAGATTAGTACTAATAGATCACTAATCCTCTATAATGGATTGTCAAGGGAAGTAGAGGCACAAATATGGATTATGTTCTCTTTCAAGGTCGAGCCTATGATACTGGCCTAAAATATTTAGCCTTTGGGATATTTTGTGAATCCCAATAACTACAAAATGGCTAATTGGATGTGGTTGCACAAAAGAATTGAAATTAGGATTAGTTATTGGTGTCATAGATTGTTATCTAACAAAGGTAGATTATTTTTTCTTAAATAAGTTCTTAACAGTATCCTAATCTATTGGCTCTCTTTGGCACATGTCTCTAAGAGAATTTTAGAGAAAATCAGGAGAAGGTGTTTTAGTTTCTTATGGTTTGGAAAAAATCGAAAGGAAAAAATGTTGCTGCTGAAATGAAATACTGTGGCTAAACCAAAGAAGGATGGAGGTTGGGGTCTCAAGAAGATATCCTTATTTTGTCAAGTATAATGAAGCTAAAGTATTTCAAATCATATACAATGGAACAATGGATTCAATCCGAGACCATGTCTTGCAAATGAGCATTGAATATCTGGAAGGGTTTGGTCAATGCATTTTTGGTTCTAGGTCGTTGGATGGCACATAAAGGTGGGAGGGGGGATCAAATTAGATTGGGGGAAGACCCATGCATTGGAGTTGTTGGAAATCATATGTTGTCTCAGGATTTGAGGTCCCATCCTAAAGATTGAGGTTTCACATGGCTTGCAGATTTTGGGGTGCAGGGTGATCAAGAAAGTTGGATGCAATTTTGGCTTTTGACAAAATACTTAGGTCAACAAGGAGAATTGGCATCTAAGTGGAAGGAATATACTAGGTTCCTCTCTCATTATGCACTCCTTCTACAAGACATTGAGGATGAGTTGGTTTGGACATGGAATAATGACCTCGGGTATACTCAATGCCAAACTCGGTTACGAAGCTCTTTCCTACAACGTCCTCAGTGGTGATAGCAAGTGGTGGTGGCCTCAAATCTATCCTTTGAAGGCCCAAATATTCTCGTGGATGGCAACAGCAAATTGGATTCTGACTTGGGATAAAGGGAAAAAGCATGTGTGGGAAGGCCCGAACAGGTGTTCTCTCTGCAGGGCTGGTGAAAAGACAGTCAATCATCTTTTTGATTCCTGTCCCTTCGTTATGCATGTATGGAAAGAAGTGTTTCAGACATTGAATTGCCCAGTCTTCTAGGTCTGTGTCATGTTCAAGCAATGTTTGTGGCAGTGGGTGAGTTGTTCATTGACCAAATCCTTTAAAAACCTCCCTAGTTATGTTTTCTGGGGAATATGGGTTCATAGAAACCAGGCTTATTTTCATGGCCTAGTTGGGAGTTCTGGTCTGGTCTCTCATAAGATCCAAGTTGCCTTTAAAGAAGTGAAAAAGAAAGCTACTTCTAAGCTTGTTCGGCTGCCGTAAACACCCTCTTTTAATTCTTCTGTTGCTTAGAAATATTTCAATGGATCCTGTAGGGGGATCCAGGATTCTGCGGTGCTGGTATATTATGGTATCTTTCTTCTGTTCACTTTTTCATTTGAAATCGGGTGCAGGTCCCAGTACCAATACAAAGGAAGAATTGGTAGCCCTCTGCACTCTTTTATCCTTCACTAGAGATAAAGGAATTCAGCAACTACAGGTGGCAGCTGACTGCCAGGTAGTAGTTAAACTGGGTTAAAGGTAAATCTCAGTTGGATAGCATCCTTCTATCTTCTTGGAAATGTCATATAGAAATGCTTCAGGAGTTATTTGTCTCTGTTACTATAGAACACATATACAGAAATTTTAATGAATAGGCTGATGCCCTCTTAAAGGAAGCAATTGGACTTGACAAAGGCCTGTCGGTATGCTGAGTTTCTTGGTAGGGAAACTCAACCAGAAATCCAGAGACATATTTTTCGGTGGTCAAATGTCAGATCCATATTTCCAAATTTTGATTGAAGGTTTGCATACATGCTAAACAGAAAAGAAAAGGTTGGGTATTCTCTATATTTGAATTGGAACAAGTTGTATCTACTTGGTAGAGAGTGAGCTGAAGGTTCTCTTTTGTCAATTATGATATATAGCCTTCGGCATATTGTACTTGTAGTTTGTCATTGTGTAAGACAAGATATCCTATGATTTCAAAAACTCTATCCCCTTTTGTGCATGCTGAAGTGGAAAAAACTTATAAATATCATTCAAATCAAACTCAAATTTAACTCTGTGAAAAATGTTTGAGAAAATAAGTGATACTCCAAATTTGATCTTCAAGATGTATATTTTCCAATCAAGTTAGCTCATCGTGGGTGGATTTATCAAGAGAAAACTAGATGGCAATTAGTACATGAAGCATGTGTTTGTTTGTCAATTTTGGTTGTCTCATCATATCAGACGATGCCCTTTCTAGACTTGGTACAAGACATGTTTTTCTCCATCTTAAATTGAAGCATAGATTATAATGTTTGACTAGATCAAGGCTGCCACTTCACCCTTATACTGCAAAATAACATATTTTTAATGTAGAAAATGGTACGAAGAATGACAATACAGTAATAATAAATGTCTCTCATAAATCCTAAACTCCATTATAAACTTTCTTTCATATACTGTGAACATAAATTTGGTAAGTTCACTGAACACTGCATTTTTAAATGAAATGTGTTGAGCTTCTTATTTCAATGAAAGTGAGCTAGCTAAGTTCACATGCACATAACTACTTTTAAGATTTTCATTGTACCATGCCACTTGCTTGTGACTAAACACAATTTAACAAATAATTTTCCTATCAGTTACAAGTTCCAACCAACCTCAGATGTGTAACGACCTATCTATAAAAGTAATGTTAAATAAATTATATTAATCAATTAATAAAATAATAAAAATAAACTAATGATAAACTATTTAATTATAAGTTTGTTGTCACACACATTGTCACAACAACGCTCAGACCGGGGGCTGTCACCCTGCTCCCCGATCTCTCCGTTTAAGCCCGTCTCCTGCGGCTAAGGGGGGTAGACCCTATGGGACAATGGATGACCAACTATGGACCAATTGGGTTGGGAGACACGAGGGGAAACAAACACTTAATTGATTTTATTAAGTTAATAGACCAGTGCCTTATGGAGTTAATAACCGAATGATTATTTACCAAATGCTTGCAGAAATATGAACTCATTAACAATCATTTACCATCAAATAACTCAAACAAAGATTAACTTTTACCAAACACGAGATAATCGATAAATGCTCAATGGCTTAACGATATTCCAGCAATTAAAATACGAAAGCATAAATGCTTTAAATAACCACGTAATTTTAAATGCTAGCCAGTTATCACTTTCATATAGCTAATCTTCAAATGAACAATTAAACATGTTTAACCACACAAAAAAAATGATAAATATTAATTCCACATCAAAATTTTAGCCTCAACAGAAAAGATATATCGCAAGCATGACAAATCCTTGAGCCGAGACTGAATCGGCAAAATATTTCCAAAATATTTTTATCTTTTCAAATAAAAGAAGACTAAGCTAACTAAAGTCTAAATAAATGAAACTTTAAATCTAAATAAACTTCTAAACTATATATAACAAAATAGAAGATCTAAAGGTTACTTTTTATGTTTTTTGAGCTTTATATATATATATTTTAAATCAAAAAACCAAAAAAGAAAATCTACAATCTAAATGAAACTAAAATCTAATCTAAATTAAAAGAATAGTCTTTTTTTTTGGTTCTAAATTTGAAATCAAAATAGAATAAAACTAAAATCGAAATAAAATCTAATTCTAAACTAAAACTAAGATTAATAAAATCTAAATCTAAATAAATATATATAAAATCGGACCTATACAGAATAACTAACACATTAAAAAAAAAGTCTAAACTCACAACCTAACAGCTAATGAAAATCGATTAAGTTTAAAATCTAAAACCTAAAAAATTTAATTATGAAAACTAAACTATACCAAAAAAACAAAAATTGCATTAACCCACGATAAAATCCAACCGCATCGTGTAGAAAACCAAACGTTTTTGTTTATCATGTGCAGGTCGGATGGCGTGAGGAGCTGCGACTGAGGGTGAAGAGATGGATACACTGAAGAAGGTTTGCTGAAAGGACAACGTGCAGATGCGTATGACGGAGAGGGCAATTGCAGAATGGCAGAGAGATGCTACAGTTTGCAGGTGAGTGAATGAGGCCATTGGGAAGGGAACTGCGTTTTTTTTTATATATATATATATATATATATATATATTTTGAGTTGTGTTTGCAATTGCAGGTGCAGTCGACGACAAGGGAAAGGAAAACCACGGGGAGGAGCAGCTGTAGGTGGAGAAAAGGACTGCGTGTAGTGTAAAAAAAAATGTGAGAGATGCGTGGAAGTTGGAATGGCCAGCGTAACAAAATAAAAATGAATTCACGCAGAGGAGAGTATGGCTTGTGCAGCTGAGCGATTGGAGACTGTGGGCAGCGCTGAGGGCTGTGACTATGGAAATGTAGATTTGCCTCAAAAAAAATTTCAAAATGCCCTTGTAACACAATGAAACCCTGAGCAATAGCAAGGAGCTTATCAAACCCTCGGAAATCTTCAGAAAACCCTGCAACTTGTAATGGAAAGACAAACACCCAGAGAATATATATGCAAAAACTAAAACCCTACAAACCAGCTACAATATTTACAGTTTCATGACTCTACATTAGCCAGATTTGTCAGTAATCTTTAATAATATTTTCAGAATTTCAGATTTACTTGAGATACTTAAGAAATCTCTCATGCAATTCAAAAATAAACTTTAAATGACAGACCCAAAATCAAAACTCGTTGGGCTCTACAAGAGAATGCTTTTTGGGAGTTGGCTGGTTCAGCCTAGAACTTCTCCAAACGCCTGTTAATCTTCTCAATCTGGGTTTCCTGCACAGCTCACTTCAGCTATCAATAAAGAGGGAAAAAACAATACTGAATTCCAAATCCAATGGAGATACCTGCCATTCTTTCCAGAAATTCTACTACTATTAAAACCCTAGTGAGTAAACAAGATACCTGTGTTCAACATCACTCTTCACCAAGCTATTACTAATGGCTGAAAATAAAATTATGCAGAAAATAAAGCAGCTTACAGCACTTTAGGAGAGTAACACCATCAAGATTTCAACCCCAAAGTCTTTTTTTATTGCACAAGAAAAAGTTTACAAGAGAATTTTCTTTAGTGCAAGACTCACAGATCGAATGATCTCAAATGACCCCTAGCACCCTATTTAAAGGAAAAATTCCCAACGGTTAGTTCGAGTGATCCATGTCAAAATGATCTCGACCGTCGATGAGGATCAAGATATCTTTTAATCTCATTCGTCGAAATTTTAATAAATTAAAAGTTAAAATTTTGCATTTGTTTTCTCAAAAATTAGACTATTTATTATTATTTTTATTTATTTATTATTTAAAATTTATTTAATTATTTTATTAATATATATTTATTATTATTTTATTATCATTTTATATTTTTAATTTTAATTTTCTTAATTTTTTTTTAATTTTTTTTTAATAAATTCGCTTAGCCTTTGGAAAATCACCTAGGACCTAGGACTTAGGACTTATGAGGGGATTAAAACATTTTCTAACCCTAAAGACACTTTACCTCATGACTTTTACAATTTTACATCTGAAGGGGGAAAACCCATTTGACATAGACCCTCATAGACCACCCAATTTTGGTGACCAAATATAATCTAGCAGATCAACGCACTAGGATTCCCCTAAGATTTTAATGAAAAAATTCATTTCGGCTTTGGGGTTAGGCTGAAGGAAAACTCTACCGATCATGGATCGGTGAGACAAAAAACCTTCTGGAATGTAGATTATCACTAAAAAATTAGGTCCACCTAGGCAATTTACATACATGACTCATATCTGCTAAGATTATTTACAATTTACACATGCAGACTGGGTTTACAACATAACATGATCAGGTTGATGATGGAAGTCGAATGGCACAGACACATTGATGAAGCGCTATCCCTTTTGAGAAAAAAAGGGGTGTACTGCTATGGGTAGTTGACACGTAGTGGTCAACATAGTCTAACCCTTTATATTAAAATCAGACAAAAGGAAAGTTAATCAAAAATCAATATACCCTTTAAAAAAAAATGTATATGACACGACATAGGAAGGGTGTCACGAGGAAATGAAGTGGTGGGTGTTGGAGGAAGGACGACCGCTGCCAAGAAACAATTTATAAATGAGAAAGAAGAGTTTGGGAGGGGATCAAAAAGAAGAAGGAAGAAGGAAGGGGATATGGAGGAAGTAAACTTGAGTTACCAACGAAAGGAGAGCTGGTTGTTCCGAAGTTTCTGGGCATGGGGGAACAATCTGCTTCAACTGAGAAGCTTACTGAACTGAGTAGCGAGGTTCTGCTCAGTTTGGCTAGGTGGTTTCGATCTTTTGGTAAACGGGAGCGAACTGGAGGAGTTCTGAAACATTTTCATCTGCAACAGACCAGGTAAGTACTTATCATTGAATCAAACAATTAATCATATCAAGTTTTGCATAAATTTAGAACATAAATTTCTCTTAAAGTTTCATACTCTGTTTAGAATAGATAGCTCTATAAAAACTCCTTACAATATTTACAGTTCAGTAAATCTTTATAGTTTCAGAAATGATTCTTTACATCAGCTCAACCCTTACATTTGGTATCGGAGCCTGGTTCAACCCTTTCGACCTCATAGGCCCTACGCAACGTGAATGAATTTCTTAAGCCTTGTCAATCTATATTCTAAATAGTCTCTGTGTTGTATCATCATGAAACTAATTAGGAGTCTCTGCTTGGCTGTCTAATGGCATGTACTGTGCCGATCAAGTCAGATAGAAGAAATGATTCCTCCTCAGCTAGAAATAGACAAATTTCCCATTGTCTCTAGGTGCTTCAATACTCTCATGCATCTTCGTAGGAGACTTCTCTTGGTAGCTTTTGTCTCCTAAAATTCTACTGTACAACCAATGTTATGTTAAATGACCAATGCTGATAAAAAAAAAACGAGCAATAATCATATCAATTTTTAGTTTCCTTTTAAATTAGAACAGTAATTCATGTGCTCACAGTACAATGGAAAACATGGAATCCTATGTTTCAGCTAGTAATTTTATTGCAAAGCCATCCTGAGACCATACCAACTTACTGCACCAGTTTATCATTTGACAACCAGTAGAAACCCCACAATTGAAAATTTCATCTTCGTATGTTGTTGTGGGCACAAGAAGATTCCCACAGATGAATCCCACCTGCCTATGCTTTTGAACCTCCAATCTGCCCATACATTGCAATTGCTGCAGTCTTAGAACATCATTTTGAGGTTTGATCTGAACTTCACAAATCTGATCTATAGCAGTCTTAGAACAACTCAGAAAATCATTGATTCAACCCTCCATAAACCCATAAGGCACAGTTATTAATGCCACAATAGTTCCAATGATTAGCTAACTATATCGAGTAACTATTGTATGATTTTTAGTGAATTTTGATGATTTAATTCGAGTTAAATGATTGCATTTAATGGTTGTAGCAAAACAAAGAAAAAAAACAAAAGGGAAAGAGACAAAACCTTAGGCCTAATGGCCTATTTTGGTGACTAGTTGTCCTTCAAATGACTTGGGACTTGGACCAATGACCTGCAACACAAATTGTCGGGTGAAAATGTTGATTTCTGGTAGCCTCGGATGCCATATTTTCTGCACTAATATGACCTAAGTCTATATTTATAAACATAAGTCATATTTATAAACAGTATAACTCCTTCCCGGTGACTTGATGCACGGCCTCGGTCAAGGCGTTGGACCTATGTCGAAAAGGCACTGCCCGGTGGAGACGTGAAGGCATATGGCTTCCGCAGGGTTTGAATTATGTGACACCGAATCCGCCAAATTGACAATAATTATTGAGCCAATAAATAAGACCAGACATCGAGGGGGCACCGTGCCAAGCCACGTCACGGGGCCACCCTTCTCCGCACGGTGTTGTAATTATCGTGGTTCTGCAAATTTTATAACTGTGGCATATTTCGGATTCTTTACCGTTATACCACAATCTAGGTTTAATACATAGTTTTAATTTGTAGCGTTAACAAATGCATTTTATATGGTTCTCAACCATATGTAATATTCCCACCATATTTTATATACGTCCAACCATATGTTTTGACTTCCACTCCCGTTGATTTGTACCACTATATGTTTTAATAATATAGTTTTCAATATATGGTTTGGTAATATGTTCCATTCCCAAGGTTTATAACTCATCAAATTTGCATCATTCTTTTATATAGCTTGTACATAGTTTTTTTTTTTTTCTTTAATTTATATATAATGCACCATTTTTTCTAATATATGGTTTATATATATTATTTTTA
>APFE030676178.1:195502-214937 GCA_000404065.3 Pinus taeda | reverse complement strand
TGAACTCATTAGAAGCCTTATTGGAAACATTAAAAGGGTCAGCCATGGCTAAGACCAAAGAATAAATTCAAACCTTAGCAACCGATTCAACGGAACCAAAGAATTAAGTATAAAAGATCAAAGGAAGATATTTCTAGGGAGCTTCAAATAATTAAACTCCCAGAATTTTCAGGAGGTCGAGCTAGAGAACGTGCTGAGGCATGGTTAGAAGGAATGAACAGATGTTTTAAATTAAGAGAATATTCTTCTTTTGCAAAAACAAAAATTGTTGTATTTCAATTAAAGGAAAGTGCCTTGATTTGGTGGGGAAATCTGGAAAAACAACTACATCTCACAACGGATAATGTCCCTTGGGAATTGTTCAAAGAAAGATTTCGCGCAAAGTATTTACCTCCATATTTTCAACAACAACAAGCCAGAGCCTTTCATACATTGGTTCAAGGTAATAAAACAATAGAAGAATACGAGATAAGGTTTATGGAGCTTGTAAAATACATTTACTACTTAGATTGTTATGAACGTCAAGCTGAACGCTTCATATTTGGGTTAAATCCTCGCATCAGGGCCTTGGTGAGCATGTGGAAACCATCATCAGTAGCTGAGGCGATAGAATGTGGCCGTTATGCAGAAGAACATCTAGGAATCATAAAGGATGTAGGGCCAGTAGAACCTTTACAATCAGGGTTTTCAGGAAAGACTCCCCAAAATTTCTTCAGGGGAGGTAGCGTAAGACCACCTTATGGTAATAGATTTATCCCAAGAAATGTAGGAACAAGAGCTCCCATGGCAGTTAATACTATAGCCGTTGAATCATCAAAGACAAGCCCATGGAAATCTCGTGGAACTGCTAACAAAGGAAGAAATTCGAGAGGAAGCAATATGAGAGGACGAAGCTCTTTATCTATAAATTCACGTCCTGATTCAAGAGGACCAATATAGGTTAATTGTTGGGGATGTGGAGGACCACATTTTCAACATGATTGTCCAGAAGCTTCATCAAGTACGTTGCATAGGACTAGAAAGGAACCAATATCAAATAATCAAGGCAATCATAAAATTCATGCATTAGACAACAACGATCAAGCAACACATCAATCCACTGTAGTGGAATCTTCAGGTATTATTAATGGTATAAAACTCAAAATCTTATTTGATACTGGTTCCACAGATAGTTTCATTTCGTCATATGCATTAAACAAATGTGGGTTGGTAGCTCACAGACAAAATGATTTCAGACAGGTAGAAATGGCCTCAGGAGACCTCCAATCCATAGACTTAAGTGTGGATCAATGAAAAATTGACCTAGGGGTCTGTTCGAATAAATTAAAAGTTTATGTCACAGCCTTAGGAACTTATGATCTTGTCATAGGTATAGATTGGCTAGAAGCTCATCAAGCTTGGGTAGACTGTTATGGAAAAATAATTCTAGGTATAAATGATGAAGGAGAAGCGATCCAAATTTAAGGAATCAAGAGAAAAGTATCTTTACGCTACATATCAGCAATTAAATGAAGCGTTGCTTAAGAAAAGGTTGTCAGGCATATGTAATTCAAGAAGTAAGTAAAGAAAAAGGACATCCTTAGAACAATATCCGGTTTTATCCGAATTTCCGGATGTATTTCCAAAGGAACTACCAGGATTACCCCCTGAAAGAGAGCTAGATCTCACAATAGAATTGAAGCTTAGTACTCAACTAATCTCTAAAACACCTTATAGAATGACAGCTCCAGAACTTCAAGAATTACAAATTCAATTGAAGGAACTATTGGATATAGGACATATTCGACCTAGTATATCACCTTGGGGTGCTCCTGTAATTTTTGTCAAGAAGAAAGAAGGATCCTTAAGATTATGCATAGATTATTGAGACTTGAATCGAGCTACGGTAAAGAATCAATATCCTATGCCTCGAATTGATGATCTTTTCGATCAAATGAAAGGAGCTGCTGTATTTTCAAAAATTGGTCTTCGATCAAGCTATCATCAGCTAAGAATTTCTGAAAGCGATATTTCTAAGACTGCATTCAGGACACGCTTTGGATATTATGAATTTACTGTGATACCATTTGGGTTAACAAATGCACCAGCAGTATTCATGAATCTTATGAACAGTGTTTTCCGCAAATATGTTGATCAATTTGTACAAGTCTTTTTAGATGATATACTCATCTATTCCAAGAATGAAAAAGAGCATGAAGATCATTTACAGATAGTGTTGTCCTACCTCAGAAAACAGTAGTTGTATGGAAAATTATCCAAGTGTTTGTTCTTTCAGAAAAAGATTCATTACCTAGGTCATATCATATCAGGTAAAGGGATCTTAGTAGACCCTGAAAAGGTAAAAGCAATCATGGAATGGCCAATACCGAAAAGCGCACATGAAGTTCGAAGCTTTATGGGTTTAGCCGGTTATTACCAAATATTTGTGGAAGGATTCTCCAAAATTGCAAAGCTGATTACAACCCTTCAGCATAAAGATGTTAAAAGTATGAATGGACTGAGGAATGTAATAAAGCATTCTCTGAACTCAAAAGACTACTGACCAGTGCACCAGTCTTAAGAGTTCCTGATATGGACAAAGATTTTACAGCATGTACTGATGCATCTAAATATGGGTCAAGTGCAGTATTAATGTAGGATAGAGGAGTAATAGCATATGTCTCTAGAAAGTTAAAGCCTCATGAAGAAATCTATGCTACTCACGATTTAGAGTTAGTCGTTGTAGTACTAGCTTTAAAAATTTGGAGACATTATCTAGTCGGGCGAAGTTTTACACTTAAAAGCGACCATCAAAGTCTACATTATTTGTTCACCCAAAGAGACTTAAATGCTAGACAAAGACGATGGAGTGAATTCTTAAGTGAATATGACTTTGGAATATCATATATTAAAGGAAAATAAAATGTAGTAGCGGATGCTTTAAGCAGAAGACCCCAGATATTCTCCCTCATACCTATCAAAGTAGACTTAAGGCAACGAGTACTAGAACATCTCATAAAAGATAGTTGGTATTTAAAGGTAAGATCTAGTCTTGAAAGTAAAAATCCAAAAGAATCTAAATTTGAAGGATATGAATTAGAAGATGATGGAATCTTACGATTTCATGGGAGGATGTATATTCCTGATAATAGGGATTTACGAGACACCATCCTTAAGGACGCCCACAGAGCAGTATATTGTGCACATCTTGGAGTAAAGAAAATGTATATGGATACTAAGAAACTCTTCTTCTGGTCAGGCATGAAACGTGATATCGTTCAATTCGTTGCAAGATGTTTGGAATGTCAACAAGTGAAAGTAGATCATTGTCATCTAGCAGGTCTCTTACAACCTCATGACATTCCTATGACCAAATGGGAAATCATTTCTATGGATTTTATCACTGGGCTACCTCCTACTTCTCAAAGACACAATGTCATTCTAGTAGTAGTAGATAAATTAATGAAAAGCGCCCATTTCATTCCCGTAAGAGATACTTATGAAGTTACTGACGTAACTCGAGTATTCATAATTGAAATTATCAGATTTCATGGAGTACCTAAGAAGATTATCAGATAGAGATTCTCGATTCACTTCAATATTCTGGACTTGCATGCAATCAGCCTTAGGAACTCAACTAAATTTGAGCACAGCTTATCATCCTGAAACCGATGGGCAACAGAAAGGGTAAATCAAGTACTTGAAGATATGTTAAGGATGTATGTTATGGATCAGCAATCACACTGGGAAAAGTACTTATCCTTAGTCGAATTTGCATACAATAACAGTTATCACAGTTCAATCGGAATGCCTCCATTTGAAGCATTATATGGTAGACCTTGCAGAACACCATTAAGTTGGGACAAGTTAGAAGATCGAGTGTTAGTAGGGCCAGAGTTAATACAAGAAATGGAGGAGCAAGTAAAACAAATTAGACAGAGGTTAAAGGAAGCACAGAATAGACAAAAGAGTTATGCTAATGCTCACAGAACTGATAGGAAGTATGAAGTAGGGGATCGGGTTTTCATCCGCATCAAACTGAATAAAAGTACTATCCGATTCAGAAAAGGGACAAAATTATCACCCCGATTTATTGGACCATTTAAAGTCATGGAAAGAGTTGGACCTGTCGCCTATCGTCTTGCACTGCCACCTCACTTGCATAAAGTTCATAATGTATTTCATGTATCTGTATTAAGGCATTACATAGCTGACCAATCTCATAGCCTTTAATGGAAGGAACTGTAGGTATCGGACGAAGGAACCATATTGGTCGAACCATTACGTATACTGGAACGTAGAATTCGACAGCTCAGAAATCGTCTGGTAGACCAAGTTAAGGTCCAGTGGGACAAGTATAATCCTAGATTAGCTACTTGGGAAGATACGAAGATCATATGTCAAAGATACCCCAACTTGTGTCAATTTTGAAGAACTTTAAACCATATTTTGTATATATTTGCTTTACTTTAAATCAAAGACTCATAACCATTTTGAAATCATCATATATAAACGTGAATTTTATGACATAATATCTGTTTAATTCCGCTAGTACATGGATACCAAGACGGAATATATTATTGATCTTACTAAATAATAGTTATCAAAGTAAAGTTTAAATATTTGAGTAATTTTGCTTCTGATGGGAATTAAAATATTATAATTTTGTTTCATTTATGCATATCAATATGATTGATGGGATATAAATCAAAAAATGATTACATTTTAAATATGAAAGTTAATGACATGAATAGAGTAAGGCAAAGTATGTTATACTGTAATTGAACATGTGTGAATTATACATAAGCTATTTTATTTTGAATATGTTAATGCACAATTTTGCATGGACAAGTGTTTACGATTGTAGATAATATCTGTTACCAAATGACTGCGTGATGACAGAAACCTCAGAACAATTAAGCTCAAAGGGATTCCATGATAGGGTATTAATCCTGATTCTATTGGGAGGGGTGGAGGTATTACCCACCGTGTATCCTCCGAACCTTGGGGTCATGGGAGCACTGTGCGAGTCACGCTCCCCTATACGTGTGATGATGACTGCCAGATGCCTACTAAGGATCAGGTCGACATAACCGACACTGTCATCCTTGGTTAGGCCAATATCACTGACGCCATGCATACTCTAGTAGAGGACGGATAGGATGGGAGTGGAAGAGATTAGGAAGGATAGGGTGATTTTGTAAATAGCTAGGAACCTGATGAAATAAAACATGATCATTAAAGTTATAAACCTAAAGTATTCAAAACACCAAATTTGTAGTGCCCTTACATTAAGTAAGAATTTAACCTCAATACACAATCCTAAGAAAAATGTACTAATCGCTATCATAAATATTCATATAAGATAAAACTCTAACTTCGGGACGAAGTTTTCTAAAGGGGGGGTGTATGTAATGACCTATCTATAAAAGTAATATTAAATAAACTTTAGTAAATAAATTATATTAATCAATTAATAAAATAATAAAAATAAACTAATGATAAAGTATTTTAGTATAAGTTTAACCCTTTATATTAAAATTAGACAAAAGGAAAGTTAATCAAAAATCAATATACCCTTTAAAAAAAAAGTATATGACACGACATGGGAAGGGTGTCGCAAGGAAATGAAGTGGTGGGTGCTGGAGGAAGGACGACCACCACCAAGAAACAGTTTATAAACGAGAAAGAAGAATTTGGGAGGGGATCGGAAACAAGAAGGAAGAAGGAAGGGGATACGGAGGAAGTAAACTTGAGTTACCAACGGAAGGAGAGCTGGTTGTTCTGAGGTTTCTGGGCATGGGGGAACAGTCTGCTTCAACTGAGAAGCTTACTGAACTGAGTAGCGAGGTTCTGCTCAGTTTGGCTGGGTGTTTTCGGTCTTTTGGTAAACGGGAGTGAACTGGAGGAGTTATGAAACATTTTCATCCACAGCAGACCAAGTAAGTACTTATCATTGAATCAAGCAATTAGTCATATGAAGTTTTGCATAAATTTAGAACAGAATTTTTTTCTCAAAGTTTCATACTTTGTTTAGAATAGATAGCTCTATAAAAACTCCTTACAATATGTACAATTCAGTAAATCTTTATAGTTTCAGAAATGATTCTTTACATCAGCTCAGCCCTTACAAGATGGTAAACCAAATGCCCCCTAGGCTTCACGAATTAATATGATTGCTAACATGATGCAGTTTTACTTTGGTGCAGTATAATTTAACATGTTTCTATGGTATTGTATTTTAACAATGTCAAAACTAGGGAAAGTATTATCCACAAATAGATAATTCACGTGCCTCCATTCTCTTTTTTCTTGGAGTATCTGATTGGAATATGTTTCTTAGTCTTTCCAAATATTTCCAGGATTCATTTTTCTGAAAAGGTCATTTATATCGTAATTGCTTCATGTTGGCATCGAAATATCTTGATATTTATTAAACAAGAGCAAGCACAAGGCTTTAAAAATTTAGATTTCCTTCAAAATGATGTGGGGGTTTTGTCAAAAGTATAATGGATATTGCTAATAAAGTATGAACTACAGAAAGTGCTATTTATAAAGCGATCATTTATAATTGACTTAAAAGTATTCCTGCTGAGAATCTGATTGAATATTTTCCTTAGTCTCACCAAATATGTTTGTTTGTTGTAGTTCTATCTAAAAGCAAGATTCCATTTTGAGAAGGATCAATATGCAGATCTGTTGCTTATTGCAGGGGTTGCCGGTGTAGTGTCACAGGTATTGTTCACAATAAGACCTTTTAGGGTCCACAAAAGCTTTTTTTATTGGTAAATGGCACAAGCAAGAATTCCTTATTTTTAGAAAATCTGCCATTTGTTTTCTTCCTTCATGTAATACATGCAGGAACCTTATATAGCAAACTGATGTCTATATTGATGGTTTCAGTTGCTCATAATGCCCTTGTTGGCACGTCATCTTGGAGAGCACAAGCTCCTATGCATAGGGTTGTTTGCCGGCTTTGCACATGTATGCAAAATTCTATACATTTTTGTCCGACTCTCATTTCTTACAGGACTCTTCATTATTTGTTTCTGCCAAGTCATATTCAAATGTTTGAAAATTTCTTGTTATTTGCAAACTGCTGCAGACTTTGTTATATGGCATTGCATGGTCCTCATGGGTACTCTCTCTCTCTCTCTCTCTCTATCTGAGTTTTTTAGTCACACACATGATATTTATGCATAAATTATTTTAAAAAAATGGAGAGTATAATTTGGAAAACAAGGGAAAAAATGTGTTGCATATATAAGAGAGAAGAAGTGACATTTGTGAAATGAAATCTCACTAGTTCATTGTTCCATCTGTAATAGACTAATAAGATATGTTTCTTTAGAGATGTTTTTTCTTGTCAAGAATGGAGAATGTGACATAGGGAAACATCCTTATTTTGTTAGGGTGTTCCTCTCTTCTTCTCGGGGATGGGCAGGCTATCCTGAACATCCCTTGACTGCCCTAGGAACACCAAGGACTATTGACCAATTTATTTATTTTTTCAATTAGACAATCAGTATTAGTTTTTTGTGGAATCATGAATGGCCTCTCTCTCTCTCTCTCTCTCTCTCTCTCTCTCTCTCTCTATATATATATATATATATATATATATATATCAATTTCTATGTTTTAGACTTTCATGTATTTATTGTTTATCTTTTACATAAAATTTATGTATTTTATGGCCATCCCCTATGTCAGCCTTTGTTAATTGGCCCCTTCCCCTCAGTGATGGGGACTCATTTCCATGTCCCTATTGTGTGGTTCAATCTTGACATTTCTGTATATAACCATACGCTTCTTTTACAAAGAAATTTCAACAAGTAGGCATGAATGGACTCATGAATGGTGTATGTTTTATGTAGAGTTGTTCAATATGGTTATACATACCTATCTAGCAATGTGAATGTTCTAGAATTTCATGTATTTATGGATTATTGTTCCCTAAATTTTATATATTTTAGGGCCATCCCCTATGTTGGCCTTTTTACCACACAATATAGCAGGGTCCTAAGGAAGGGAAACCTAAAGGACAACTACTAGACTAAGTGACCTAAGTGGGACAATGACCCACTGTCACCTCAGTCAAGGTCCCCTATTTTTTATGGACTTTCACTGATGCGAGGAGTCTCGGAAGGAAAAGAATCACTTGGAATGAATAGGTCAATGATTTAGATGTGAAGTGATTCCACTAAGCCCATTCAAGGAGAGACACAATAATAGTTCAAAGCTTCAAGGATGTTAAAGGATCTCCACAAAAGACCTAAGAAGAGGTCAAGACCTAGGGTTTAAGATATGGAATGGTAATATATATTTCTAAGGTCAAGACTCTAGAAGATGAGATAGGACCTCTCAAGAAGCCTTATGTGATGATTTGGCACTTTAAAAGGCTCTTCGCTCCTTTTGAGAGACCTAATAAGGACTTTCACTAGACTTAGGGTTTAATGAATAAGCGTGGGAAGAAATGCTTCCAAGGTATTCACTAGGTCAAGGCAAGGGAGGATAAAGGGTCTCTTCTGATTTATTCCACTGAATACAAAGCTCATATAACCCTTAGGAAAGCCACCTATCCAAGGAAATACAAGCTAGGCTTCCCTTCTAGGGCACACCTAGGGCACAAGGATTTATGGATAAATCACCGTGAGAAATCAACCAGAATTGCTAATCCTTTAGACAAGACCTCAAAGAAGAGTTTTGTCCGAACGAAATCCAAAAATTCATCCTCTATAGAATTTCGCTTGATGCCCTAGCTAGCTGTCCTACAAAAGAGGGGTTGAAAGTTTAAAGAAGAGAAAAGATGGATAAAAGGAGGATTTATCACCAAAATTTTTGGACCAGTGCCTAGTCCCTTGGGCTATGGAGTCTAAGATGATTCAAAATTGGCCAAAACCATCTTTGAGGAGGCTAAAGATTGATGCCCTACAACCAACCTTTAACATTTACCCACCCAATATTTATGGTGTTTCATGGAAGAAAATGAAAATCTCATCCACTAGGAACATTCATCAATTATCATGCAATGAGTAACATATGCAATTGCCAACAAACTTACTTTCCAAAATAATATTCAACAAATGAGGGCACAAAAGCATTAACTAGTTACAACAATCCATACATTAAACATTATTCCAAGAAAATATATTCAACAAGAAGCACTTACAAAATGACATTTGTGAAAATTCCTTGACATGCAATATGCAATTGCCAACAAACTTACTTTCCAAAATAATATTCAACAAATGAGGGCACAAAAGCATTAACTAGTTACAACAATCCATACATTAAACATTATTCCAAGAAAATATATTCAACAAGAAGCACTTACAAAATGACATTTGTGAAAATTCCTTGACATGCAACAACTGGAAATAATTCTTTTAACTGACAAATTAATTATGCAGTTTATTATGTTTATAGCAAAATAACAAATTATTCACACTACAATTTCTTCACCATAAAAAATATTGCAGAAGAAAAAATAGGCACTGGGAAATGCTAGTACACATAAAAATTGTAATTATTTTGGACAATTGTCACTGGAAAAACCCAATGTGGGATAATCAGTGCAGCAACTGAGAATTTTATTATTATGCAACAACAAAATTTTAAATACAATAAATATGGATGCCCAACTAGCTATCCAACCTGAGAGAAATATTGACAAAATCAACTGAGAGAATTTACCCTCTTCCAGAGCAATCTCATCTCAATCTAGCCACTCGAATTGACTCTCCTACTGCCTCTGCGCATGCCCTGTGTCACCTCTGCGCAGGCTTGAATCTCACTAGCTCAGAATTGCCTCCAATTATCTACTGACAGACTATTGCTGGTGTGTACGCCTCTAACTTGGCCCTCTGGAAATATTCCCGACCACTAGCACTTGAAACTGCCACTGCTCTAGCTAAATCAAATGCCCTCTTTGAGGCTCTACGCAGGCCCTGCACTACCTTCTGGAGAAATGATTCGGCCTCCTCTCTATGACTCTCCGGAACTAGAAAAATTCCTTCAGATCATAGTCTCTGCCCCTCTCTAGCTCTGCACCCCTTCTCTAGCTTGAACTCTACTGCTGGATAGCTCGAACTACCCAAGGAACTTGCACTGTGTGAAAATTTCTAAACAAAAGTTCTATTACTGCAGTAACCAATTTATTTCGCCTACTTATTATTCCCAATAAGTTATTTATGAAATCCCTTCAGTAAACATTAAAATAAATTCTACTGCAGATATCACATCATTATACAGAAATAAATATATGCACAAGAATCAATCACATCAACATATTTATTTTTGGACAATTGTCCCCAGAAAAACCCAATGCGGGAATATTGGTGCAGCAGAGGAGGGTTTTATTAATCTTCAACAACAATTGCTTTTACAGAATAATTGACATAGACACTGGGAGAAAACACCTGATACTTTTTCTTCGAGACTTTCTAACACACTGGAGAGCTTCCTTTCTCTACTACGCCAGCCCTGTGTCATTCTGCGTGGCTCTGATCCCTCTCTGCGTCATCCCTACGTCTCTCTGATCTGCGTCTCCCTCTGTGCTATCTCTCAAAGTCATTGCATCACTTCTTTTGAGCTCCTTGACTGCTGCTAATCCCCCCTCTTCTTCCCCCCAACAATTCTCCCTCTGAAATCGATCTCCTTCTCTTTGAGAATCGATTTTCCTTGAGATACTGAGTATCTGTTGGTGTGTCTCCAAATGACCCTCAAGTCTTCTCTTATACCTTTCCTGTTGACGAATCAACAACCGAGATTAAGTCTCTAATCAACGACTAAGATTAAAATAGACTTGATCCTCGTCTCTTAGAAGCTTCTCATCCTTATCTTTATTAATACCCATTAATATTTTTATTTTCCTAAGTTTAGACTTAGGAACCCATTAAAAATATTAATTATTTTAATAACTTCTCATCCGAATGGAATTTCTCAAAATAATTTCTAGGTCTTGGAGATCTCATGTGCCTTAGCCTCTCCACCAATTTTCATTGCTAGAGCACATTCGGTGCTATCACAAATCAATACACTGTTGGCTCTCTCCTGTGCGTTTCCCCATCTACACATCGACCTCTTCTTATAATCTCCAGTTGGGACTCCAACAACCAAGATTAAAACTTAATCAATGGTTGAGATCATCGCTAAGTCGATCCATGTGAGTTTATAGAGAATTGTCACCTTTCTCAATTAATTACTATTAATTAACTAGTTTTCCTAAGGGACAAAACCCAATGCGGGAAAACTGGTGCAGCAGAGGAGGGTTTTATTAATCTTCAGCAACAATTGCTTTTACAGAAAAATTGACATAGACACTGGGAGAAAACACTTGATACTTTTTATTCGAGACTTCTAACACACTGGAGAGCTTCCTTTCTCTACTACGCTAGCCCTGTGTCATTTTGCGTGGCTCTGATCCCTCTCTGCGTCATCCCTACGTCTCTCTGATCTGCGTCTCCCTTTGCGCTATCTCTCAGAGTCTCTGCATCACTTCTTCTGAGCTCCTTGACTGTTGCTAATCCCCCCTCTTCTTCCACCCGGCAACTTTCCCTCTGAAATCGATCTCCTTCTCTTTGAGAATCGATTTTCCTTGAGATACTGAGTATCTGTTGGTGTGTCTCCAAATGACTGTTAAGTCTTCTCTTATACCTTTCCTGTTGACGAATCAACAACCGAGATTAAGTCTCTAATCAAAAACTAAGATTAAAATAGACTTGATCCTCGTCTCTTAGAAGATTCTCATCCTTATCTTTATTAATACCCATTAATATTTTTATTTTCCTAAGTTTAGACTTAGGAACCCAAAAAATTATTAATTATTTTAATAACTTCTCATCCGAATGGAATTTCTCAAAACGATTTCTAGGTCTTGGAGATCTCATGTGCCTTAGCCTCTTCACCAATTTTCATTGCTAGAGCACATTCGATGCTATCACAAATCAATACACTGTTGGCTCTCTCTTGTGCGTTTCCCCATCTACACATCGACCTCTTCTTATAATCTCCAGTTGGGACTCCAACGACCAAGATTAAAACTTAATCAATGGTTGAGATCATCGTTAAGTCGATCCATGTGAGTTTAGAGAGAATTGTCACCTTTCTCAATTAATTACTATTAATTAACTAGTTTTCCTAAGTTAGACTTAGGAAAAATTTAAATGATGATCAATTATTTTAATTGAGCTATCTCTAGGTGGAATTTTCAGAAATGATTTATGGGTTTTGGAGAACTACTGTGTTTTAGCCTCTCCACAAAGTTTCGAGACTAGAAAACCATTCGATGCTACGAAAACTAACAACAATATGATATATCCATCCACAAATCATGATGTATCTCCAAAGAAGATCGAAATTTTAACTCCAAATATAAAAATGCATCAAAGAATCTCCACTACGTCCAAGAGAAAAAGTGTGAGGTCTTTTACAAGAGAAGAATCCAAGTGATGATGATGAGTTCTAAAAATGAAACTCTTTCCTATATATATGAGTCTCTTCTAATCAAATTAGCCTAATGAGCCCCCAAAATTATAAAATAATCTGCTAAGAACAAGCCTTGGTCACAAGCAGACCAAGTAGCTATCATAAGTCATGAAAAAGGCATCCACAAGTAAGCCGAATTGACGACGTCATGATGAAGAAGGGTCGTTGGAGGGCCATGCCAAGTCCTCTAAGTTCCATGATGAGAGAGAGGGATCCAATAAAGATGAATTAGGGGATGGCCCCTAATTTTCCATGTGAGTTATCATGTGCGCCCCCAAACTGGGTTTGGGGCACATTTGCTGGTCTCATGGGTCTCCAAATAAAAGAAAACCTTGTACAATGCTCCAAATGAGGGCTCTGATGATGGTGCATGCTCTCCCATGCCTCAAGGGTGAAACAAACCTCCTTTAGGCCTTGCATCATTTGCCTCAATCAAGCTATGTCGATTGGTCATGCTGGGTCAAGTGCATCATCTCACGAATAATGTGTTGGAAACTGTGTAACTAGGTTCGGTCTTCATAAATATGAAATGTACTTTTGATTCTTGTAAATTGTAAAATGGAAAAAAATTATTATTATTATTTTTGGAGCATGGGTTTCATGCTCAAGGTATTTTATTTTATAGGTCAAGCACCCATTGAGTGCTTCTAGGGTTTGTCCTAGGTCAAGAAGTCAAAAGAGTCATTCTCATAAGTTGGAGATGTTGACTTTTGGTAGCATCAGATGTTCTTTTCAAAATTTGCAGGGGACGCTAGGACACATGTATTCCAGAATACCCAGTGATCATTTTGGGAAATTCCACCTAGAGACAGTTTTATTAAAATAATTAATTATTTTTAATGGATGCCTAAGTCTAAACTTAGGAAATTAAAATAATTAAAGGGTATTAATAAAACTGGGTGTGAATCTTCTAGAAAAAGATAGAGATCGATTCAATATGATTTGAGCCATTAATTAGAATTTAATCTGGGCGTTGATTATTCAATGAGAAGATTATAAGAAGCACGTCGATGGGCATTTGGAAAACACACTAGGTAGATACTCAGTTGCCCAAAGAGATCGATTTTCTCACTGGCTGAAATCGAATCAAAGGGTGAGTTGTAGGTGAGAGAGAGAGAGGGTATCAGCAATAGTTGAGAGTGTAGGAAACGGAAGGAAGAGACAACACAAAAGAGGGACGCAGATCACCCATGCGGAGGCAGTGACGCAGGGACAACGCAGAGGGTGATGCAGTGTGGCTAGTGTGAGGGCAACAGATCCTCTCAAGGGTCAAAAATACACTGAGTGGAAAACTTGTTTGTAAACTTCCTCTCAGTGATTCTTCTTCTATTCTGTTATCCATAGATTGTACATGGGATTTTGCTGAAAAATAATAAAAGAAACCCTCATTTGCTGTGCCGTTTTCCCACATTGGGTTTTTCTGGGGAAAATTATCCAAAAACAATTGTGTTAATGTGTTATTGTTGTGCTAGTATTTTCCTTACATTTGTTTTCCGCAGTAATTAATTTGTGAATATTGTAGTGTATGTATTTCAATATATGTCGTAGACAACTGCAAATAATTTGTTTCAGTAAACTAACAAATAGAAGAAATATTATCAGTTGCTACAGTAGGATTTGGAATTTCCAAATTTTCGCATGGTATGGGAGCATAAACAGGAGGCAAGACAGATTTAGTGCAAAAGAAAAGGGAGCAGTGTAGCACTGCGTAAGTAGTTGCTTGAAGTCCAAAAGGTTGTGCAGTCCTTGGGCTAGGGAGGTAAAGATTTCGAGGGAGAGTTAATTCTCTGAGTGAGTTGGCAGAGAATCAATCTTCAAATCGAAGGGTTGTTAGACGCAGAGGGAGCAACTGTGGTTCTTTTGCAGAGTAGATCTCCAACTAAAACGCAGTGTCTTCCAGTAGTAAGTACAATGTTGAGAAGGAGAATAGCACGAAACATCATGGATAGTCAAGATGTATTATCTTCCAGATTGGAAGAAGAATTCGCATGTTTGTCAAGTTTAGCATCCGCAGGTGTTTGGTATATTGATAGCGGGGCTTCAGCTCACATGATTGGAGCATGAGAGTACTTCTCTAGCTATCAAGAAGAGAAGATGGAATTCCAGATCACTATGGGAAACAAAACAAAGTGTACTCCAGTAGGGAGAGGCACCATAGTGTTTCAAACGGAAGCAGGAACCAACATAAGAGCCACTAATCCGCTGCATGTGCTGGGGTTAGGAATGAATCTGATTTCAGTGTCCCAATTACAGGACAAGTGGTACGATGTATAATTCATTGGAAGGGAGGTGTATGTCAAACATCTCAACTGGAAGAAGAAGAGACAAATTAGAGCTCGAAGCAACAGATTGTATAGATTGCAACTCGAACCTCCAATGGCACTGATAGGCAGTAATCATACTGGTGAAAAGGAACTGAATGAACTATGGCACAGACGAATGGGACACTTGCACCATGGAGCACTGAGGATAAATAAAGAGACTATTACAAGAGTTCCAGTCCTTAGTACTGAGCATGATGATGTATGCAGAGGATGTGTACTAGGGAAATATGCTAAGACAACTTTTCCAAGAAGTGACAACAAAGCAAGAGGCATGTTGGGTTTGATACACTCAGATATTTGTGGCTCAATGTCCACGAAAGCTCTTAGTGGAGGTGATTACTTTGTCACCTTTATTGATGATCACTCGAGAAAAATCTAGATCTATTTCTTAAAGACCAAGGATGAGGTCCTTGATCAGTTTAGAGAGTTTAAGCCTCTCGTAGAAAACATGACAAGGAAAAAGATAAAGGTATTGCCTTCAGATCGTGGTGGAGAATATATGGATAAAAACTTCACAAATTTCTGCGCAAAGGAGGGCATCAAAAGAGAGTGGACAACTCCATACAATCCATGGAAGAATGGAGTAGCGGAGCAGACGAATAGAACAATTGTCGGGGCAACAAAGGCTATGTTATATGACCAGGCCTTGCTTAGATTCTTATGGGTAGAGGCATGCAACAACGGTGTATATCCAAAATAGAACTCCTCACAAAGCATTGGGGAAGAAAACGCTTGAAGGAGTCTTTATAGGGAAGAAGTTGGAGGTAAGTCATCTCAGGATATTCAGAAGTGTGGCATATTGTCACATTCCAGACGAGAAGCGTAGTAAGCTGGATCAGACTGTAGAAAAGGGGTACCTTGTAGGGTATAGTGAGACCTCAAAAGCATACATAATTTACATTCCAAGCAGTAGGAAAATTGTAGTAAGACGAGATGCCAGCAGAAGATCAGTCAGCAGATGTTCCATTAGTCCAACAGCAACAAGGGCAGTAGGAAGGACACGTAGGAGGACAAATATCAGGATCGAGTACCATAAGAAGCACCAATATTTCCTTAGGAGTAGGAGATCCAGGTAGTTCTCAACAGATGGAATAGCAGGAACAGGAGGAGGATTTGATTGAGCCTCCCACCACCAATGGTAGAACCAGCAGGGAAGTATGGCAGACGCTGAGGGACGCAGAGGAGTTTGTTGGAGCTCCTTGAACTGACAAGAGGCAACGTAGACAACTTGACAGGTACCAAGCCTTGGTAGCACATTTGAAGAACCCTCCAGTTTTCAGGAAGCCGTACAACTCAAGTTTGGTTGGATGCCATGGTAGAAGAGTACAGTTCTATCATGACGAATGATGTCTGGGAAGTAGTACCTAAACCAGAGGATAGATAAGTTGTAGGATCAAGGTGGATCTACAAGATCAAGTACGCTGCAAATGGCAGTATAGAGAAGTATAAGGCTAGGTTTGTGGCAAAGGGGTACACACAAAATGAAGGAATAAACTATGACGAGACCTTTGCCCCAGTAGCTAGATATACCTCTAT
The DNA here is from genome assembly GCA_000404065.3 of Pinus taeda. NCBI lineage: Eukaryota > Viridiplantae > Streptophyta > Pinopsida > Pinales > Pinaceae > Pinus > Pinus taeda. Next base: position 198,612 of record APFE030676178.1, on the reverse strand, counting down.
CCCATCCGATATATCCCTAGCAACTCAAATGGGATGGGAGATTCACCAAATGGATGTCAAGACAACATTCTTGAATAGGGTGATAGAAAAAGAGGTGTATATAGAACAACTCGAAGGCTTCGAGACTCATGAAAAGAGAACTCATGTATGCAGGCTAAAGAAAGCCCTGTATGGTCTCAAGCAGGCACCCAGAGCATGGTATGGTCAGATTGATAGTTACTTGCAGTAGTTGGGATTCATCAAGAGTGATATTGATCCCAATCTCTACTATCTAATGGTGGAGAATGAGCCACTTATTCTGGTATTATATGTAGATGATTTATTTCTAACATGGTCATGTGGGCTCATAAAGGACTGCAAGAAGAATCTTGAAGCAGAATTCAACATGAAGGATATGGGGTTGATGCTTTATTTTCTAGGTTTGGAAGTTTGGCAGAAGAATGGGGAGATCTTCCTGGGGCAAGGAAGATATTCTATAGAGATTCTGAAGAGATTCAGAATGTAGGATTGACGGCCCATGGCTACGCCTATGATCACCAACTGGAAGAAAATATATGCATCAAGAGACAAGGAAGTGGACCCTACCTTGTACAAACATCTCATTGGGTCACTCATGTATCTGGTCAACACTAGGCCAAACCTTTGTTTCACTGTCAACACCCTTAGTCAGTTCATGGTGGAACCGAATGTTGATTTGGAGTAGCATCGGATGTGCTCTAGGCCTCAAATTTTGTAGGGAAGCTTGGGGACATGTATTCCAAATAACCTAGAAAACGTTTTGGGAAATTCCACCTAGAAACTATTTTATTAAAATAATTAATATTTTTTAATGGGACCCTGAGTCTAAACTTAGTAAATTAAAAATATAAATTGGTATTAATCTAATTGTGGTTGGAACTTCTAGAAGAAAACAAGGATCACGCTAAAATGATCTTAGCCATTGATTAGCTTTTAATCTGGGCCATTAAATGTCAATGAGAAGATTATTTAAGGGAGCTTGAGGGTCATTTGGAAAACACGCCGAGAGATCAAGAGATCGAATTTCTGAAGTGAGAAGTTCTCAGGAGGAAGTTCTGATCGAGAAGATTTCTTGCAGTTGAGGGGCAGTAATAGCATCCGGAGAGAGAGAGAGATTTTCTCAACCAGAGAATCATCATCAGAGAGAGACAAAGAGTGATTTAGCAGCTCTCACACAGAGGCTGACGCATGGCCACGCAGAGGGTGAGAGAGAGTTCAAAATTTTTGCTGGGCAAAGTAAGTTTTAGAAGCCGGGAGCCGGGGTGTGAGACCGGGAGGCTCAGAGTAGAGATTCCAAGCAGCAAATCGATCAGTAGGCTGGGTGACGCAGTGCTTAGAGGAGTTGACGCAGGGACTGCGTGAGGACTACGTAGAGGTAGCATAGGGCCTACCAGAGGCACCTCATCCAGTGACCAGATCAGCCGGGATTTTTCTCAATGATTATGTGAGGTAATCTCACAAATCTTTCTACCAATATTTCTCTCTGTAACTGAATAACCCGAGAGGTATTCAAAGATGTATTCAAATTTTTCTACTGCTTAATAATAATAAACCCTCAGAGCTGCTACACCGGTTTTTCCGCACTGGGTTTTTCCAGGGACGTGTCTAAAAATAACGGTGTCTACTGTGTTGTATTTTCTTTCTTGCTCAGTCTCTTGTTTCTACATGTAATTTAATTAAGTGAAGGCTGTAGTGTATGTATTACGATATTTTCCATAGGAAATTGCAAGTAATTTGTTTAAAGGAATTTAACAAATAGGAGTAATATCATTAGTGGTTGCAGTAAGGATTTCGATTGTGGAATTTTCACATGGTATCGGAGTTGCGGGTGGAACAAGAAGAGCAGAGCTGGTAGATCTAGCATTGAGCAGAAGAGGGATCGAAAAGCTGTAAGAGGCAACAATTCGAAACCCTAGAGGGTTTGTGCAATTTTAGCCAGAGAGCTGATTTTCAAGGCAGGCCCTCTCTGAGTGAGTTGACAAAGAAGGATTCTTAGTTCGAAATTTTGCTAGGGCAGAGGGAGCAGGGCTGAAGCCTCAGTGTGAGGAGAGCTGGTGGGACGCAAATTTTTTTGCAGGCAGTTTTGTTAAGTTATGGTATGTTCTATGCTTATAACAATTTACTTCTTTTTCTTATTGTATTCCATAGATTAGCAATCACATGTACATAAAGTAAAGTGTAGATAGAACATTAAATGATCGAGAAAAAACAAGCCAAGACAAGAGACACAAGATGTGGCGGCTAGCTAGGGACAAACCCCACAATGTGTGGGGAAACCCTTTGATCAAATCTTCTTTTATCTTCAATAATTCAGCAGAGAGAAATAGTACAATAAATCTGGTTCATATCAGCAGTAGCAAACCCTAGATCAGCAGCATCAGCATTAGCGGCTTCATCATCAAACTAGGGCAGATGATATCTCACAAACCGATTGTCGGATCGGCTTGATTCCACCACCAAAAGTTGCGGCTTTCAGAGGAGGTTCAGATGAACCTACAACGCAGTTCAAACGAGGAGATCTTCTAGTCCACGTAGATCAAACTTTACTTCTGCAGTTGCAGCTTCAGTTTTGGCAACTCCTGGCTTCAAACTAGGGCAATTGATATCTTGCAAACCGTCCGTCGGATTGACTTGATTCCACCACCAAAAGTTGCAGCTTTCAGAGGAGGTTCAGATGAACCTACAATGCAGTTCAGATGAGGAGATCTTCTAGTCCACGCAGGTCAATCTTTACTTTTGCCGTTGCAGCTTCAGTTTCAGCAGCTTCTCGCTTCACATGTGTGAGGGAGAGACCCTTTTCTGCACAGTAGGGAAGAGACTCTTTTCTGCGCAGTAGAGAGAGAGAGATGTGATGAGATGAGTGATTCCAAATGAGGAAAAATCCTCCTGTATTTATACACAATGTTGGTGTTTGAATAGATGCGACTGTTGGGCTTCTGACCCTACATGAGTTGTAGGTCGGCTTGATAATAATTCCATAATCAAAATAAATTCATATCTCCATGAATACTTATCAGAATCGGATGATCTTTATATCAATCCTACACCTCTTGACGAGAGGAATCTAATAAAAATATTATCAACCATGAATA